>CM034155.1:188217799-188365066 GCA_019776745.2 Taxus chinensis | reverse complement strand
GAGAGAGGATGGCTGATTGAAGATTCCATAGCACCAACTTAAGCTATGGAGAGATGTACCTAGCCCGTCCGGAGGAGACAAGGCTAGTGGTTTTGCTGATGGAGGTAGTGTGTTGGTATGCACTGCCAGATGCAGAGGGTAGACACTTTCCCTGATCACTGACGGGGGTACTCCATGACATGATGGTGCATGAGACCTAATTTTCCTGGGCACCAGCATTCTTATTGCAACTGTACATAGAGTTGTGGGCATATGGGTGGTGCGCAGGTTTAGCCTATGTTATACATTTATACTGCATTGTTGGGCATACAAGCGCATATTTTTTGTGTGTCCTATAGGGATTCCCGGAGTAGATGCATTCCCAGTGTAATTTTTGTGAATGGGATACAGGAGATGGGTGTCAGTGATAGGAGAGTAGAGATCTGATAGGCCGACGCATAATGTGGCCCATTTTCAATAATTACTGGAGGGGTTTTTCGGAGTGGACATTATATAGAGGCCATATGTGGGATTCCCCTCTTATAGGCATATGCATGAGGAGCTAGCTGAGCTCCAGCTGGAGAGATAGAAACAGGGTCGCTGTGTTGGGGAGGACAAGATGATCCCGGTAGACAGAGTCTGACGACAGTTCGGGCTACTACAGGACATTCCTTTGCCCTTCCTATAGTATCAGAGAGATGACGTGGAGAGGACCTTACCTCTACCATAGCCTATAGTTCCCACAGGGTAGGAGGAGTAGCCATTGGACTGGTGGATAGATGACACTGGATGCATAGACAAGTATAGGTAGTGGTGGGCGGCTCAGTTACGAGCCATACCACCCAAACCAAGGAAGCTGGATCTAGCCACCATCACAGTGCATAGAGATGCCCTACAGGGGTAGGTGGCTACTCTCATTACCTAGTTAGGTATACTGTAGACACAGTTAGAGGGCTCAGAGGTGGAGGTACCAGAGCTATGCGTATAGGTGGCCAATTTATAGGCCCATATGGCTGGTGGAGGAGATGGAGATGGAGAGGAGGGGGATGGTCAGGTGGTAGCCCTACAGGCTTAGGTGGCAGGTTTATAGGGTCAGTTGGCCATAGCCCAGGCACAGATTGGGGTCTTATAGGCCTAGATATAGGCACATGGGCAGGGAACACCACAACATGCACCAGGAGAAGGTCCTAGTTCACAGGCAGGCGTAGGGAAAGGTCCCATAGAGTAGGTACAGGGGTTGAGACCTATGGGACCACCACAGACCGTGCCTATATCTAGGTTACGAGATTCCCTAGGTGATTCAAGATACTATCAGGACCAGCTGATGGTGGTCGGGATAGACTTCATATCGTATGCCTAGTACAGGGCACAGTAGGAATCTAGTGAGAGGACGAGATCCTGAACTCACAGTGTGGAGAGCACAGGGGGTCAACGAGCTCCAGTAGAGGTGCCAGTAGGGGCCCAAGAGGCTGAGGGTATAGGTAATACCGAGATGGAAGACATCCACCAAGATGCTTGATATGGCACCTAGTTTTTGATGTATGGTATTTTTGTGTGATATATACCGGCCTGTGTGCCAAGAGATATTTATATTTTTGATCACATACTGGCCTGTGTGCCGATGACAGTGAGGATGTATGAGAGATTGTTGTATATTTTGAGCATATACCAGCCTACACACCGAATAGATTTTGTAATATTCATTATTTATTGTATATATGAGACCGGCCTGCATGCTGATGACATTTTGTATTATATATCGGCCTACATGTTGATGATTTTGAGATGATGGACATGATGAGATAACCATGTATAGTTGAGATACACATTGAGTTATTTATATGATGAGATACATGGTATTTTTTGATTTGTTGATGTGTTTATGAAATTATGAATTTTTTGTGTTGATATGGATGGAAATTAGGTGAGTTAGGCATGATGGAGTTAGGTTTGTATAGACATGAATCGAGTCAGGTCAGTTTAGGCATGGTTGAGTTAGGTTATAGGCATGGATCGAGTCAGGTTATAGGTATGGATCGTGTCAGGGTATAGGCATGGATTGAGTCAGGTTGGTTAGGCATGGATCGAGTCAGGTTATAGGCATGGATCGAGTCAGGTTGGTTAGGCATGGATCGAGTCAGGTTGGTTAGGCATGGTTGAGTTACGTTGGTTTAGGCATGGTTGAGTCGAAAGTGTGTGAAGTGATGAGTCATTATTTTATGCAATGAATGATACTATGGGTCATATGTGAGATGTGGTATAATCTATACCTAGTGATGATAGAGAAATGGTAGGCGTAATAAATGTATGATGTGATAATGTTTAAAATATCAAACAATTTGTTATGTATGTGGTTTAATTTCCAATTTTGGGTATAAAATGGAAACGAAGTCAAGTGTGATGTAATGTGAGGCACATGGAAGATGAATTATTGAGGGTAGGGGATGGTTGAGATAACCTCCAAGGGGCCCATGCCCCCGGAGTGCTGCCTACATAGTCCAGGTGAAAAGGGACCTCAGACTGATGTATTTCTCCTATAAGTTAGGGAAGAATATGAGGAGGTATGAAAATGAGTTGGTAGGTTTTTAGGAATGTTTTGGGTTTAGGTTTGTCAGGTGTGGGTAGATTATAGGAAAAATGATGTAGGTGAGGGCGATTGTGGCAAAAGAAGGAAATTACCCCAAAAGTAAGCATTGAGAACCATGTCCTGTATAAGGTAATCAAAACGTAAACAAAGATGGTTAAAAGATAAGAGGAGGAAATAAAGCCACCTGATTAGGTAGGATCATACTGAGTAGATCATACCTTGGTGGAAGTGATGAACGTAATACCCTAAAGACATTACATGAAGGACTGTTTTATGGTGAAAACTAGTCACATGATCACCAAATTTCTAAGTTCCAAGAAGTCCCTTAAGGCAGTGGGAAATGAGAGTGTGCATGGTTCAAAGGGTGAAGAGTGGGTAATTTGTATATGGTAGAGGTAGCATGTGCTTTAGGCAAGAGACCCTAGGTCACAATGGGAAATTCCATGACAAAAGGTTGTTGTTTTGACTTATAGTTGAAATAGATTGATCGATGCAGGAATTCTATATGGGATGAAGAAAATTTAACTCCTTGAGGTCTTCATGAAGCTGATCAATGTGGGAAGCTTCAGTTGATCTCATTTTTGGAAAGAGATTTGCATAGCTATCCTTCGAGGGAGCAGTCTATTTATAGTAGCAGTGGTCGAGAGGAAGATTTCCTTTTGAGGGAGTCATCTTTTTATTAGAAGTTTGACTCAAGGAGTTTGGTCCCATGTGAGGTTTTGAAGTCATGGACAAGACCAAGATGGAGAATAGGGATCTTGTTCAAAAGGAAAGGTGAAATGACCATGGGATCTCATCGAAAAGTAGATGAAAAGTATCCATGAGAATCATGCTATGTACAGCACTATGGTGCACATATTCAAGAGAAGGTAACAAGTGACGGGGACTCACATGATTCTTGTTTAATCATTGGTGAAGTGTATGAAGTGAATAGCACTCAAGGGATGAGCATGGAAAGAGACAAAAGTGAGGTAGGACTACAAGTCAACAATAGAATGGTTAAAGATGCAAGGTGTTAAGGGGCTTAGGTTCAGGTTTACCATTGAGTGAGGATAAACGATAAGCACCTGATCCATAGGTATGAGTCACGATGTATGGTCCAAGCCAATTAGGAGAAAATTTTCCTCGTTTACTTATTTTTGCTTTAGTTACATGTTGATTTTCTTTCAAGATAAGGTCATCAACTTGGAAGGTTCATGCATGGACACATTTTTCGTAGGCATGTTTGATACATTTTTGGTAAACTTGAAGGTGATCCAGAGCATTAAGACGATGTTCGTCTAATAACTCTAGCTGTGCTAAACGGTCCTGACGAAAGTCATCATCATTGAGCATGTCATGGAGAGAAATGTAGCATGAGGGGATTTGGAATTTGAGAGGTAGAACAGCCTTTGTACTATAGACCAGAGAAAATGGTGTGGCAATAAAGGAAGTGTGAATACTAGTGTGGTATGCCCACAGGGAAAAAGGAATGTGCATATGCCAATGCTTCCCAGTATCGTCAACCACTTTCATAAGAATTTTGTTGAGGGTTTTTTTAGTGGATTCAGCTTGGCCCTTGGTTTGGGGGTAATAGGTGATGAGAAACTAAGCTGAATGCCGAAGGCGTCACAAATTTTTTGCAATGTTTTATTTTTGAATTGTTTTCCATTGTCAGTGATGAGGTGATGAGGAACACCAAAGCTAAAAAATGATGTGGTGGTTAATGAACTCACATATTTTCACAACTTTCGTGGAAATGAGTGGTATGGCTTCCACCTATTTTGTATAATATTCGGTAGCAGTGATGATCCATTGATGACGCTGGGAAGAATGAGGATTGATTTCTCCGACAATATCCAAACCCCATTGAGAGAAGGGCCAAAGGTCTCGAGTGACCTGTAAGGCATGACTAGGTGTATGATGAAGATTGTAATGTTATTGGCATTTTACACAATCTTTGACGTAGTCACAACAATCATGGTTAAGAGTCTGCCAGTAATAGCCCAGGTGAAGAATATGCTTAGCAACAACAAGGCCACTGAAGTGACCTCCACATATGCCATCATGAACTTCCTTAATGGTATAAGGAATTTCAAAACTTGTGAGGCATCATAAGAGAATACCATAAAATCCATGCTTATAGAGGAGACCCCCTAGAATGACATAATGAGAGACTCTTTTAAGGAAGACGTGTTGCCCGTTACAGGTGAGATCAGAGGTAAGATGAGAGAGAAAGTTAGTCGGAGTATTTTTTATATCAAAGGTCACTTGGGTCAGGGCTAGTGGTTCTGATCGAGTAAACATAGTGAGGTAAATAAGAAGGTGATTGGATTCATTGTACGGTGACAAAGATTTTAGAATCAGCAGGCAAGGTGGGTTTTTGGGAAGCTAAGCAGGCCATGGTATCTGTAAATTTTTTGGTTGAACATGGGATGGTTTGAAGGGTTTAGTGATCCAAGGTGGTCAAAAGTATGTCTACATGATGTTTATACTTTTGAAGTATCTCATTACGACATTGGTACATACTATTGACTTGGTTTATGACCAGTTGAGACTCACCAAAGATGTTGATTGATTTGACATCTATGGTGTAGGTGGCTTGGAGACCTATTACGAGCACTTCGTATTCGACGATGTTGTTTGTACATTCAAAATCGAGTTTGAAAGACAAAGGCATGGGTTCACCCTCAAGGGGAATGAGGATAATACCAACCCCACCCCCACACTGACACTTGGAACCATCGAAGAACAATTTCATTTGGTAAGGGGGTTCGTCTAGGGAAAGGGTAACAATCAACTCATCTGGAAAGTCAAAATTAGAGGTTTGATCCCCAGAAATAGGTGCGTCAGCCAATTAGTTATTGATAGCTTGCCCCTTGATGGAATTTTGATGAATGAATTTGAGGTCAAGATCAGCTAAAATCATAAGCCATCGTCCGGCATGCTGATTTTGATAAGGTTTGGCGTACATGAAGTGTAAGGGATCAGTGTTGGTCAAAACATAGGTTTTGTGGTTGAGTAGGTAATGGCGGAGTTTGGTGGCAATGAAAACTAAGGATAAGAAGAGTTTTTCGGGATGGGTGTATCGGGTTTCATAGTCCAAAAGATTACAGCTTATGTAATAAACTACCTGCTCCCTGTTTTGTTCATCGCGATGAGTGAGCATGGCTCCCAAGGAGTGATTAGTAGTGGATACGTATAGGTAAAAAGGTTGATCATCTTTAGGTGGGATGAGTACGGGTGGTTAGAGTAGGTATTGTTTTAGGGCCTCAAATATTTGTGGCATTCATCATCCCTTTTAAAGGAGACATCCTTCTTAAGCAGATGATGAAACGGTTGGCATCGATCCGATAATTGTGAAATGAAACAGTGAATAGACTGCACCTTACCTTGCAGGCTACATAGTTGTTTAAGGTTAGTAGGTGGAGGCATTTCCAAAATGGCCTTGACTTTAGCATGGTCAACTTCTATACCACGGAGGGAAACAATAAATCCAAGGATATTTCCTAAGAGAACTGCAAAGATGCACTTTTTTGGCTGAAGGCAGATGCAATATTTAATGAGATGGTCAAAGATGGTTTTGAGGACAGCAAGGTGCTCAAAGTGGCATTTAGATTTGGCCAAGAGATCATTCACGTAATCTTCCAATATGTGATGCATGATGTCATATAAGATGTAATTCATAACCTGTTGATATGTGGCACCAACATTTTTAAGGCTGAAAGGCATGAATCGATAGCAAAAGGTCCCCCAAGGGGTGATGAGCGAGGTCTTGTGTTGATCCTCTGGGGCAAGTAGGATTTGGTTATAACCCGAGAATTCATCCATGAGTGACAGCATCTCATGGCCAGCGGTAAGGTTAACCAGTTGGTCAATACCAGGTAATGGAAAGTCATCTTTTGGACATGCTAGGTTGAGGTCACAGAAGTCTATGTAAATACGGAGTCCACCTGTCACCTTAGTGACAGAGACAATGTTAGAAATAAAATGACGATAATCAATGGGTAATATGAAGGAAACGGAAAGAAGGTGCTGAAGTTCCTCTTTGACAAGAAGGGAAATGCTAGGGTGTATTTTCCTCAGCTTTTGTTTAATGGGTTTGGCATCAAGAATGGTTATGATATCGTGGACCAATATGGTGGGATCAATACGGGGCATGTCTGCGTAAGACCAAGTGAAAGCATGGTTATGATCTTTGAGAAAAGAAGTGATGGCTTCCTGTTCAGCAACATCTAAAGATTATCCAATCTTTAGGATGCGCGGGTCATCCTGAGTATGAATGTTGATCTCGATAGTCAATTCATTCAACACGGTTGACATCTCAGAAGGTAACGACTGATGAATATATGATTCTTCTACACCAAGGTAGGTGAATATGGATTCATCATCCTGACATTGAATGATGTTAATTAAAGGTGTATCATCATCAATAATTTTAGGATACAAGAAGGGAAGAGTGGAAGGGGCCTCGCCCTCACGTTGATAAGTCAGAGGCCCTAAGGAAATGGTGTTTATGAAAAAAAAGTTAGGAGGGATAGATTTAGGATTTAGGGACTCCGTTGGTGAAGGTAGTGATGAAGGTGGAGCGGGTGAAGAAGGTGGAGAAGGGTTACTGTCCTTAATGAGATCAATGCGGGCTTGTTTGGTAGGTGGTTCAGGAAAGCCGATACCACTAAGGTCATTATGTTTGTGGATGGTAAATGGAATAACAGTATGGTAGCCTTTCTCGTAAAATCCAAAACAAAAACCCTTCCATGCACATCGGTGCAGGAAGGTGTGGGTGAAATGGAGATTGGTAAGTGATTGGAAGTCAATGGAAAAGGGGCGAGTTTGTGATGATGGTTCGGGTGTGTAAGTGGTAGTATCAAGTCCCCCATACGTGATACTAGTACGAAGGTGAGGAGGACCATAGAGGAGGCATGCTCCTATGTGGTGATCGTAGCAAGGATGTTGGTGAAGGCTTCCATACACTTGTGGAGTAAGGAATGTGTTGACACTATATAGGCGGTACTCCCCTAGAGTGAGGTGTTGAAAAACATATTCCAAGGGATCAATGGTTGGTATGTAGGTAGCTGGAAGGGATGATGTCTTGGAGGTCAATGCAGAGGTGGATTTAATGGATTGGGATGCTAACGGATCAGCTGTGGAGATTATGGAAATGGTAGGAATAGAGGAGGTATGTGCAGTAGAAGCAGCGGCTGCACTAGTAAGTGGAAGTGTAGGTGAAGAAGTAACAGTTGTGGAGGTAGTCGGCTTAATAGGTATGAGCACATTGTTAGGTCGGTAAAGCATGTTGCATGTTTTAAAAGGTGATGGGTCAACTGGAATGGTATAAGTGTGTCCTTCGTATTCAAACTTTACACAATGATGTAAAGTGGGAGGAACACAACCCATGACACGAATCCAGGGTCTACCAAGTAATAGGTTATATTGGAATTCCCCCTCCAAGACGTAAAATAATTCTAGAACAGTGTGGGGGCCCACACGAATGTGGAGGATGACGGTACCTAGTGTAGAGGTGATAGCATCATTGAATGAACACAACATGACTAGATGTTTATGCATGCAATTATCAGGTATGTGCATTTGAGTGAATGCATGGGATGAAATGATGTTAATGCTATCACCCTCATCAATCATCACACGGCTTACCCATATGTCATCAATGTGGACAGAGATGAAGAGGGCTAGGTCCAGGTCATCATTTGGGTGTGGCGCGATCTCTTCCTCTGAGAAGCTAAGGGAGGCCACTTGGTGAATAAGGTGGGGTGAAGATGAAGGTGGTAAATTGGTGAGAGAGACTACATGATGGGGTGTGATAATGGAGGCCACGGGGGTAGGGTCATTGGGTAAAACCTCAATAGATTGAAGAACCTCCATGAGAGCATAACGATGGGATTTTGAGGTTTGGATGAGGTCATATAGGGAAATTTTGAGGGGAGACTAGTGTAATTGTTTGAGCATGGTGCGATGTGTGACAAAGTTAGAAATGGGGTACGTAGGGCCACAAATAGTGATTTTAGGTATGGGTGCAGATGGTATGTTGGGTATAGGATTGGTTGGTGGGTCAGTTGTCTTTTCTTTGCCCTTATCCTTCTGAGCATGTGTAGTGACGTGTATCATGTTGATCTGACGGGAGTTGGAAAATAATGAAGGTGTACGGTGAGTGGTATAATGACACGACGGGTAAAAACCATCATCTAATATACCCACAAACACAACCAAAACCCAAAACCATGCTAGCACTAAGGGTTATAAATTATCCTTGTGAAAAAAAAAATTGAAATTTTGGGATGTGACATACTTCCCTCGTTAATGAATCATCGTCATGATGATTTAACTCATTAGTAACAATCAAAATAATCAAACACAAATTAATATCATATAGCTAAGGAGAACATTCAATATTTTCATCCAAAAACTTACAATTTTTCCAGATTTCAGTTCATATGAATTCAAATTTATTGGCTGCAACAACCTTAAAATAATCCAACTTTGCCAAAAATTTAGCAATATGACATAATTTTGTCATTTCACTTACCCAAAATATAAAATAATTTGAAATATATCATAAAAGATCATCAAATATCAGTTTCTAATAATAAAAAACAAATTTTTTATCATTTAAACTCACAAATAAACTACTATTTTTTATTTCTTCATCAATTTAACTAGTTTCTCCATGACAAATTTTGGATCGATAACCTTTCTCTTCATTACGTTTTGCTTCTTTTTCAACTTGATGGTTTTCCTCTGCGGCTTGGATTCTTTACTGTGGATTATTTTCCTTTTTCCTCAACGTAAAATCCTTTGCATAATGTTCACCACCGCACTTGAAACACCCACCAAAAGGTCTTTTCCTTTCAAACTTGTTGTTACCAACATTGTTATCCTATCTATTTATTTTTAAATTAGCAGTTATGTCAATTTCACTATTTCGAGCCTTATTTCCAACCTTCCTCCACAAATATTTTCCAAGTGACAATGGTGAAGGTGATATGTAGCTCATCTTCCACTTCTCTCCTTGTGATCAGATACCAACCAGAGCTTCTTCTCCTTCCTAATGGCCTTTTAAAAATTAACTTCCATAGTAGGAGAAACATGGACATCAGATTCAGCCCCGATGATTGGGTTTTTACAATTTTTCTTACTTGCTTCTCCTCTTCTCGACACAAATTGACAACAACTTGAGTTCTTTAAGTAACTAAATCAAATTGAGGGAGGTGCATAAAATTTTCATATAGGAGGCCCTGTTGTGATGGAATAACCAAGACATCCCACATTATGACATTCACATTTGTCTTCTTCATTTGATTTGTAATATTAAATGGAAGACCCATGAAATTATTAATTTGAGGTGCAACATTTTCTTTTCTTGATTGCTCTATTGCTATAGGAGGTTCCTAAGGCCGCACAATAACTTGATTTATAGAGGCAGGAGGTACACGACTAATGTCATTTGTAACCATACGTGGAACCTCGCATGTGTCATCATGTGCACCAAAAATGTTGGGTGGATTAACAACATCCTTTTACTTATGAAGTGGGTTACTCTTAGTAGTAGAAGTAGAAACCTATGTATTAGCTTCCAACATTCTCTTCTTGGACCTTGTATCTTTAGTAACCTATGCATGGGACCTATTTGAGACGTCCATGTCTTGGATAATTGTGTATAAGTCATCAACTCCAAAAAACATCAGGTTGGTCTCACAAATAACTTCTAGCACTTCTTATTATCAGTTTCATGTGCATTCATGAATGGCTTACGGTTGGAAGTATTATGGATCATGAAGGCTTACGCACACAAGGAATTTTCACAGTTATACTAATTGTGTGGCATGTTACATGCAAAGCACCATTCTAATTCTTAAATCACATTATTTTGTACTAGAACTATTGCTTTGTTTGAACTGAGCACTAAAAGGGGGTGCGCATGAGCAACTATTTGAAGAGGAACGTGTGTATTATGGATCTTCCATCTATCATTTTTTTTATTTGACAATAATTTTGATTTATATATTGATTTCTGTAGGGATAATGAATTTTACTGAATCCTTAATTGGAGTTACTTATAGCACTCCCCCTACACCTTCTCTATTTGCCAACTCCCGTCAGATCAACATGATACACGTCACTACACATGCTTAGAAGGATAAGGGAAAAGAAAAGGAAACTGAACCACCAACCAATCCTATACCCAACATACCATCTACACCCATACCTAAAATCACTATCCGCGGCCCTACGTACCCCATTTCTAACGTCGTCACACATCACACCATGCTCAAACAATTACACCAGTCTCCCCTCAAAATTTCCCTATATGACCTCATCTAAATATCGAAATCCCATCATCATTCTCTCATGGAGGTTCTTCAATCTATTGAGGTTTTACCCAATGACCCCACCCCCGTGGCCTCCATTATCACACCCCATCATGTAGTCTCTCTCACCAAATTACCACCTTCATCTTCACCCCAACCTATTCACCAAGTGGCCTCCCTTAGCTTCTCAGAGGAAGAGATCGTGCCACACCAAAACGATGACCCAGGCCCAGCTTTCTTCATCTCTATCCACATCGATGACATATGGGTACGTCATGTGATAATTGATGGTGGAACTAGCATTAACATCATTTCATCCCATACATTTGCTCAAATGCACATACCTGACAATTGCATGCATAAATCTGGTCATGTTGCATTCATTCAAGGAAGCTATCACCTCTACACTAGGTATCATCATCCTCCACATTCGCGTGGACCCCCGCACTATTCTAGAATTATTTTACATCTTGGAGGGGGAATTCCAATATAACCTATTACTTGGTAGACCCTGGATTCGTGTCATGGGTTGTGTTCCTTCCACTTTGCAATGTTGTGTAAAGTTTGAACACAAAGGACACACTTATACCATTCCAGCTAACCCATCACCTTTTAAAACATGCAACATGCTTTACCGACCCAACGATGTGTGCATACCTATTAAGCCGACTACCTCTACAACCATTACTTCTTCACCTACACTTCCACTTACCAATGTAGCCGCTGCTTCTACCGGACATACCTCCTCCATTCCTACCACTGCCATAATCTCCACGAATGATCTGTCAGCTTCCTAATCTATTAACTCCACCTCTGCATCGACCTTTGACACATCATCCATTCCAACTACCTACATACCAACCACTGATTCCTTGGAAGGTGTTTTTCAACGCCTCACTCTGGGGGAGTACCACCTATATAGTGTCAACACATTAATTACTCCACAAGAGTATGGAATCCTTCACCAACACCCTCGCTACGATCACTGCATAGGAGCATGCCTCCTATGTGGTCCTCCTCACCTTCATACTAGTCTCACCTATGGGGGACTTGATACTACCACTTACACACCCAAACCACCATCACAAAATCACCCCTTTTCCACTGAATTCCAATCACTTACCAATCGCTATTTCACCCACACCTTCTTGCACCAATGTGCATGGAAGGGTTTTTGTTTTAGATTTATGAGCAAGTCCACCATACTGTTATTCCATGTACCACCCACAAACATAATGACCATAGTGGTATCATCTTTCTTGAACCACCTACCAAACAGGCCCACATTGAACTCATTAAGGACAGTAACCCTTCTCCACCTTCTTCACCCGCTCCACGTTCATCACCACCTTCACCAACAGATTCGTTGAATCCTAAATCTATCCCTCCTAAAAAAAAATTTCATAAATACCATTTCCTTAGGGCCTCTAACTTATCAAATCAAGGGCGAGTCCCCTTCCACTCTTCCCTTCTTGTATCCTAAAATGATCGATGATGATACACCTTCGATTAATGTCATTCAATGTTAGGATGATGAATCCATACTCACCTACCTTGGTGTAGAAGACTCTTATATTCATCAGTCGTTACCTTCTGAGATGTAAATCATGTTGAATGAATCGACTATCAAGATCAACATTCATACTCAAGAGGACCCACACATCCTAAAGATCAAACAATATTTAGATGCTGCTGAACAGGAAACCATCACTTATTTTCTTAGAGATCATAACCACACTTTCACTTGGTCTTACGTAGACATGCCCAGTATTGATCCCACCATAGTGGTCCATAATATCATAACCATTCCCAATGCCAAAACCATTAAACAAAAGCTGAGGAAAATGCACCCCCTCATTGCTCTTCTCATCAAAGAGGAACTTCAGTGCCTTCTTTCTGTTTCCTTCATCTTACCCATTGATTATCCTCATTGGATTTATAACAGTGTCCCTGTCACTAAGGTGACAGGAGGAATCCGTATTTCCATGAACTTCCATGACCTCAACCTAGCATGTCAAAAAGACAACTTTCCTTTACCTAGTATTGACCAGCTAGTTGACCTTACCGCTGGCCATGAGATGCTATCACTCATGGATGGATTCTCGGGTTATAACCAAATCCTGCTTTCCCTAAAGGATCAACACAAAACCTCATTCATCACCCCTTGGGGGAACTTCTACTATCAGGTCATGTCTTTTGGCCTTAAAAACATTGGTGCAACATATCAGTGGGCTATGACTTACATCTTCCATGACATCATGCATTGCATATTGGAAGATTACGTGGACGATATTTTGGCCAAATCTAAACACCACTCTGAGAACCTAAGCGTACTCAAAACCATCTTTGACCATCTCATTAAATATTTCATCTACCTTTAGCCTAAGAAGTTCATCTTCACGGTTCTCTCAAGAAAAGTCCTGGGATTTATCGTTTCCCTCTGTGGTATAGAAGTTGACCCTACTAAAGTCAAGGCTATTCTGGAAATGCCTCCACCCACTAACCTTAAACAACTCCGTAGCCTACAAGGTAAGTTGCAATCTATTCATCGTTTCATTTCACAATTATCGGATTAGTGCCAACCGTTTCATCATCTGCTCAAGAAGGATGTCTCCTTTAAATGGGATGATGACTGCCACAAAGCTTTTGAGGCCTTAAAACAATAACTTCTCTAACCATCCATACTCATTCCACCTACAGACAATCAACATTTTTACCTATCCATATCTGCTACTGATCAATCCTTGGGAGCAATGCTCGCTCATCGCGATGAACAACATAGGGAGCAGGTAGTTTATTACATAATCTGTACTCTTTTGGACTATGAAACCCAATACACCCATCCCGAAAAATCTGCTTAGCCTTAGTTTTCGTTGCCACCAAACTCCGCCATTACCTACTCAACCACAAAACCTATGTTGTGACCAACACCGATCCCTTACACTTCATGTATGCCAAACCTTATCAAAATCAGTGTGCCACATGATGGCTTATGCTTTTAGCTGATCTTGACCTCGAATTCATTCATCAAAAGTCCATCAAGGGCTAATCTATCACTGACCAATTGGCCAACGCACCTATTTATGGGGATCAACCCTCTAATTTTTACTTTCCAGATGAGTTGATTGCTACCCTTTCCCTAGATGAACCCCCTTACCAAATGACACTCTTCTTCGATGGTTCCTAGTGTTAGCGTGGGGGTGGGGCTGGTATTATCCTCATTCCCCTTGAGGGTGAACCCATGCCTTTGTCTTTCAAACTCAATTTTGAATGTATAAACAAAATTTCTGAATATGAAGCGCTCGTGCTAGGTCTCCAAGCCACATATGCCCTAGATGTCAAAACAATCAATATCTTGGGTGATTCTCAATTGGTCATAAACCAAGTCAATGGTATGTACCAATTTCGTAATGAGATACTTCAAAATTATAAACATCATGTAGACATACTTTTGACTACCTTTGACCATTACACCCTTCAAACCATCCCACGTTCAACCAATAAGTTTATAGATACCATGGCCTGCTTAGCTTCCCAAATACCTGCTTCACTTGTCGATTCTACAATCTTTGTCACCGTACAATGACTCCAATCACCTTCTTATTTACCTCATGATGTTTACTCAATTGGAACCGCTACCCCTGACCTGAGTGACCTTTGGTATAAACAATACTTCAACTACCTTTATCTCTCCATCTTAGCTCCTGATCTCACCCGCAACGGACAATGCACCTTCCTTAAAAAGTCTCTCATTACGTCATTATGGGGGGCCTCCTCTATAAGTGTGGCTTTGACGGTATTCTCTTGCGATGCCTCACAAGTTCTAAAATTCCTTATACCATTAAGGAAGTTCATGATGGCATATGTGGAGGCCACTTCAGTGGACTTGTTGTTGCTAAGCGTATTCTTCGCTTGGGCTATTACAGGCCGACCCTTAACCATGATTGTTGTGACTACGTCAAGCGTTGTGTAAAATGCCAACAACATTCCAAGCTTCATCATACACCTAGTCATGCCTTACAGGTCGCTCGAGACCTTTGGCCCTTCTCTCAATGGGCTTTAGATCTTGTCAGAGAAATCAATCCTCATTCTTCCCAATGCCATCAATGGATCATCACTGCTACCGAATATTATAAAAAATGGGTGGAAGCCATACCACTCATCTCCACGAAAGCTAAGAAAATATTTGAGTTTATTAACCACCACATCATTTGTTGCTTTAGTGTTCCTCATCGCCTCATCGCTAACAATGGAAAACAATTCAAAAACAAAACATTGCAAAAACTTTGCGACACCTTCGGCGTTCAGCTTAGTTTCTCATCACCTTATTACCCAAAAACCAACACCCAAGCCGAATCCACAAACAAAACCTTAAACAAAATTCTTATGAAAGTGGTTGACGATACTGGGAAGGATTGGCATACACACATTCCTTTTTCCATGTGGGCATACGGCACTAGTATTCACACTTCCACTATGGCCACACCCTTGTCTCTAGTCTATGGTATAGAGGCAGTTCTGCCTCTCGAAGTCCAGATTCCCTCACTTCGCATTTCTCTCCATGACATGCTCAATGATGATGACTTTTGTCAGGACCGTTTAGCATAGCTAGAGTTATTAGACAAACGTCATCTTAACACTCTAGATCACCTTCAAGTTTAACAAAAATGTATCAAACTTGCCTACGAAAAACGTGTCCATGAGCGAACCTTCTAAGTCAGTGACCTTTTCCTGAAAGAAAATCAACAGGTAACCAAAGCAGAAAAAAGTAAACGGAGAAAATTTTCTCCTAATTGGCTTGGACCATACATCGTGACTCACACCTATGGATCAAGTGCTTATTGTTTATCTTCACTCGATGGTAAACCTGAACCTGAGCCCCTTGACACCTTACATCTTCGACCATTCTATTGTTGACTTGTAGTCCTACCTCACCTGTTGTCTCTTTCCATGCTCGTCCCTTGAGCGCTACTCACTTCATACACCTCACTAACGATTAAACAAGAATCATGTGAGTACCCATCACTTGTTACCTTCTCTTGAATATGTGCACCATGGCACTGCACATAACATGATTCTCATGGATACTTTTCGTCTACCTTTAGATGAGATCCCATGGTCATTTCACCTTGCCTTTTGAACACGAGTCTTATTCTCAACCTTGGTCTTGTCCATGGCTTCAAGGCATCACATGGGACCAAACTCCTTGAGTCAAACTTCTAATAAAAATATAACTCCCTCAAAAGGATATCTTCCTCTCGACCACTACTGCTATAAATAGACTACTCCCTCGAAGGACAGCTATGCAAATCTCTTTAAAAAAATGAGATCAACCGAAGCTTCCTGCATCGATCAACTTCATAAAGACCTCAAGGAGTTAAATTTTCTTCATCCCATATAGACTTCCCGCATCGATCAGTCTATTTCAACTATGTCGCACTAGTATTTTCACTTCCACTACTACCACACCATTTTCTCTGGTCTACAGTATAGAGGTTGTTCTACCTCTCGAAGTCCAGATCCCCTCACTCTGCATTTCTCTCCATGACATGCTCAATGATGATGAATTTCATCAGGACCATTTAGCACAGCTAGAGTTATTAGACGAACATCATCTTAACACTCTAGATCACCTTCAAGTTTACTAAAAATGTATCAAACGTGCCTATGACAAACATGTCCATGAATGAACCTTCTAAGTCGGTGACCTTTTCCTGAAAGAAAATCAACACGTAACTAAAGCAGAAAAAAGTAAACTAGGAAAATTTACTCCTAATTGGCTTAGACTATACATCATGACTCATACCTATGGATTAGGTGCTTATCATTTATCCTCACTCGATGATAAACCTGAACCTGAGCCCCTTAACGCCTTGCATCTTCGACCATTCTATTGTTGACTTGTAGTTCTACCTCACTTTTGTCTCTTTCCATGCTCGTCCCTTGAGTGTTATTCACTTTATACACCTCACCAATGATTAAACAAGAATTGTGTGAGTCCCTGTCACTTATTACCTTCTCTTGAATATGTGCACCACGGCGTTGCACATAGCATGATTCTTATGGATACTTTTTATCTACCTTTCAATGAGATCCCATGGTCGTTTCACCTTGCCTTTTGAACAAGAGCCCTATTCTCCACCTTGGCTTTACCCGTGCCGTGACCTAGATATTTAGGCCTAGACCATCGCTAGAGACCTTTGACCTCATATGTTTGATATACCTTGCAACACTAGTACCTGTGTTATTGACCTAATGACCTTACCTAGCCTATTGTCATGACCGTTTATCCTAACCCTACCTTTGGTGTATCGGAACATACCTAAACATTCATGCACCTAACCTACGTTGTGTTTCTTGACCATATCCTATACCTTGGATACCATAATCACTTCAAACTTGTTTGGATCAACATATGTAGGCATTAATTTCAGGCTATGATTTACTCTATGGAAGGAATGTGAGGTAATTGGGAGGAAACAGGTATGTCATTAAAGATAGCGTGGACCTCGCGGGTATGGGTATCATGAGTTGAGGTCTCACCGGTTTGATTAGACGAAGGGGCATAGTTGGGAAATGGTTTCTTGAAGATGTGTAGGTTTTGGTTTGTAGGTGCATTAGGATTATCAACGGTTAACTCACATTTCTCGAGCATTTCTTGGAAAATAATTTTGAAAGTGATGTAATTGCTGTCACTATGACCCTTTACTCAATGATAGTTACAAAAGTTATGTTCTTTATACCATGTGGGCATAGGGCGAGCAAGGTAAAAACCAGTGTGGTTTAATGGGTGGAATTGTAATGGCCCTGGATTTGATAAGCTTTTCTAAGATAGAAGAGTAAGGTTCCCCAATTGGGGTGTATTTTCGTTGCTCTCATCTAAATTGAAAAGTTTGGATGGGTGAGAGATTAGATGAGGGGGTAGCCTGATTTTATGGATGAGCTGGGCCAACCTTGAGTATCACTGCAATTATTGGTGCCCTTAGCTTTTGAGTAATTGGTTTGTGGTTTGGAAGAAGAAGAAGTATCATTCAAATTGAATGTCAAATTCTTATTACGTAATTGGATTTTCTTCTCTTTAACGGCCTGAATCTCTAACTTTCATGCCATAGTGAATGCTCCAGTGAATGTTTGGAAGGTTTTGACCTACAAGGTTGATGAGATATGTCTAGAACAAGCCCACGTGAAGAGTTCAATGAGTTTTGTTTGTGGCAGTTGGAAGGTGTGTTGGTTGATCAAGCTACGCCGGTGAGTGACAAAATCTATGATAGATTTGTCCTCATATTAACGTGTGGAGTATAGGTCGGTCATGGTAACCTTTTTGATGATATTGATAGAAAAATGATCCAAGAAGGTTTAGGCTACTTGACTGAATGAGAATATGGAGTGTCTAGGTAACCCACGATACCAATCTAATACAGGTCTAGTCAGAGACATGGGAAAAGTTCTCAAAAGCAAGGCATCATCGTGAGTGATCAGATAACACTCGTGTTTGAACAACCACAAATGCTACTGCGGGTCTTCTTTGCTATTGAAACGATTAAATTTAGGAATTTCCCAATACATGGGGTATGGGTGGATAGGAATGGATGGGTGGATGGGCTCATTGCAAATCTCGTCGTAGGTGAGAGTGTTGCGAGAGCCATAAATCTATGCCTCTAATGTATGCATCTTGTCCAACATCAATTTGATTAGGTCCTTGGTAGGTTGCAATGATTGGGTGCCTTCTGTAGCGTGAGAGGGTTGGTTTTAGGCATATAATAGGGGTGGCACTCCAGTGTATGGTGCTTCCATGTAGGTTGATTGGGAAGAAGGTAGTGAAACAGGAGGCACGTACCCTGAGTGAATAATGGATGAAACGAGAGGTGGCTGATAGTATGTATATAGAGGTGGAAGGGTCATGGTAACCCTAGTGGTAATGGGAGTTAATGATTGTGGAATGGAAAGGACCATGTTTTGAAAAGGGGTAGGGGTCACCGACATGGGAGGTGGTAGTGTAGCTACGGGTATGTGTGAGACATTAGGGGCAGATGAGGTTGCGTTTTGGGTAGTTGTTAAGGGTATGCTAAATGTGGCGGGGGTAACAGAGGTGGTAGATGTGGAATTCATAGCTTGTATAGGACCTAGCTGTGAAACGAATGGGGGTAAGGTAGATGTGGGAAGCCCAGAGCTAGATGGAGCTGATGTAGGAGTGGGAGCGAGAGTCAGGGGGATAGATACGGGTATGCCGTATATCAACTAACCTGAGGCATCTCGAGTGGATGAGTTGGAAAGGTAAAACTGCAAGGCAGAAAGGTTTTGGTCAAGGAGTCGTGTGAACTCCTCACCTCCGATAGCGATAGTGATAGGTTGGATGGGATCCATGGTTGGTGATAAAATGGAAGGTGGTGAAGGAATAGGTTGGAGTGGTTGACAACTAACGTGAAATACGAGTGCGCTTGCTTGTCTTCGGGTCAGCACCATGTGAACCAATATTGATTAGGTAGGGCTACTTCTCTATAAATGACATAGAAAATAGTAGGAACAGGTGAATCTGATGGTAAAAATTGGATTATGTACTAAATGGTGGTTGGAGAGTGAAACAGGCTAACTGATGTCAGTTAAGGAAAACCGATGCTGGTCAGGGGTAACCACCGCCAGTCACTATAGAAAATGTTCAGTGAGTGCAAAACTAGGGAGAAGGTCAAATCTGATAGGTATGCCAAATCTGATGGAGTTTTATAATGTCAATGGGAATAATGGCAGTGATAAGGACTGTGAAAAGTAGAACAAAATGAATAAAATGTCCTTTTGGGTAGGTTAACAAAAGGACCTAGAACTAACATCAGTTGGGCATAACTAACGATGGTCAGAGGGTAACCGACGCCAGTTACTGTGAAATTGAAACAATGATGAAAGAAAAGTGGTTGTGAATTAAAATCTGATGTAGAATCAAACCCAGAATTCTTGGAATGATGATGATATGGCTCAGGCACACTCATGTGAAGCCATAACACACCATCTATAATGAGGAGTGTGCAAGGATGAACAAGAAAAATGAAGAACGTGATCTCTCACCTCAAAACGCAAGCCAAGCAGAAACACTAAGAAAAATGTGATCCTATGAGTGCCTTTTCTATTATGTTTCTTTAGCTTATGTTATTTAAGGACTGACACATGAATTATGAAATAGATTTTTTTGTGAGGATGGCTTCCTACGAAAAAGGAGATCTAAAAGGTGAGGTTTCAGGTATGTTATGGTGGGGGCGGGCTTCACTTTGAAGTATGACTCGATAGAGCAGCGAGCTAGGTGTCCACTGTGTCATGATCATGTGATCACCTACAGCTTCTTCCAGGTAAGATGTTGTTTAAGAATGTGTATATTTTTTATTTTTGTGAGGTTTGGTAAGACTCAGAGAGAGAGAAAGAGAAAGAAAGTGCTTTCTACAGTTTGTTTGTCAACCATCAACTGGTCATGACTTCCAGTGTATAGGTTGCCCTCAATTAATGTGAGCTAATGTGATAAATCATAATGCAATACACTTATTTTTAAGGCCAAATCGAAGTGTGAAGTTGGATGACATAATAAGATGAAGAGGAAGAGGATGCTCTTTTACTACAATGCAGAAAACACGAAGAAATGGTTCTTTTTAATTACACTAAAAGAAAGGTTTCCTTTAGAGCAAATAGAAAGAAAAGGTAGGTTACCAAGGAAGAAGATTAATGTGTATGCTTTTCAGAAGGGAAACAAACGAACAACTTTTCCTAGGAATGAATGAAATGCAAGGAACCCCAGATGGGTCCCACCAGGCGTGTCAAAATGTTTCACCTTATTTTAGATCATTTCTTTCAAGTATTGACAAAACAAATAGGGTAACGGGTGTAGGAGGAATACATGTTCAAGTGCTGGTTAATGGGTTGTTGTGCGCGTATGACTTCTAAATCCACAGTTGATTATGAGAGCTTCCTTTTGGTTAGGAGGAACTACCTGCAATACAAAGCAAGACCACTAGAAAAAGTTAAACAATATATATAGTGAACTACCTAGTGTATGCTAGATCCGGGACCTTTAGTTTGGTGGATGTAATCTGGAAACAAAAAAACAACAACATACACACAAGAATACCATTGACTATGATAAGACAGAATGATGACAAAATCTGAAATATCAAAATAAATTATAATATAACATGAATGAAACTGTTACAATCTCACCCATGAGATACTTCAACAAGACTATGGGAGAAAAAAACTTTACAATTACGCCTCTTGATGGCTTCTTCAACACACCTTTAACTGATGGCTTCCTTCGCACACTTCCTACAATATTTCTCACTACTTCTTTTCTATGCTAAATGAGGGGGGTGGCCTCTCTATTTATAGAACTTCCAGGCTTATCCATCCTATCTCTAAGATAGGATAAGAAATCCACTCTGACGAATCATATTCCATACCTTAACTCTTATCTGTACATGTAAGCTTATCTGTTAAGATAAGATAAACCTTATCATTTTACATGGGTTCCACATTTTTAGACTTTTTACAAATAAAATACACAAAAATATTTATGACCTCACTCCTTGTCCTTATTACCAATATAATATTTCTAATTCCTAATCATGTAGACCCTACTTCTCTAATTACCCAAACTTTGACATTTTAACATTACCGGACCACACTTACGACAAATATTTACTTTTTACAACATTCCTATTGTACTTTGACTGTTACCGTACTCCACATTATTGGCGGCACCGTACTGACGGCGCCGTTATCTTATATCGACGCTACTACTAATTACACTTAACAACATCCTATTCCTAATACATACATTAATGAAATAGAAATTATGAGGAAAATTTTAGTGTCGACATCTTCCCCCTTCCTAGCTTCTACTCCGTCCTCGGAGTAGACTATTCTGGTGCTTGGAAAATCTTCAACTTGTCGTGGTTGACCCATTTCGTAATGGGAGTGCCATCCATCCAATTCCTCCAGTCGGTACGTACCATTTTCATGCACACAGCTGCTATTTTGTAGGGCCCCATCCATTTTGGAAGAAATTTTCTCTGTCTTCTTTTTTGTATCTGGAATCATATACTAGAACCAAGTCATTCACATGAAATGGAGACCACCGGATCTTTTGATCAAAGTATTCCTTCTGCTTCATTTTCTTCTTATGGCTTGTATCCTTTGCTATTTCCCTCATTTCCTCTAGCAAATGAAGATGTACCAAACCTTTCTTTTACTGAATCACTTTCATCCATCCTTTTTCATTTTTCATAACTCTCACAGTGGGAATATCAAACTCAATAGGAAGAACTGGATCAATGCCATAGGCCAACTGAAATGGGGAGTATCCTGTTGCTGACTTTGATGTTGCCCTATATGCCCACAATGCTGCATGAATCCTTTTATCCCATTTATGTACCTGCAAGGCTGCATCTTTTGCTAGAATTTGACACAGCACAAAAAATTGTTCGTTCCACCTGTCCATTTGTGCTTGGCTTGTATGTTGTTGCCTTCCTGTGCTATAGAAAACTTATTGACTAGGGCTTCTACCACCTCATTAATGAAGTGGCTTCCTTGATCTGTTACAATTTCTAATGGACAACCAAATCTGGTGACAATGCGTTCATATATGAACCTTGCCACTTCATCCATGGAAGCTGTTTTCAATGGCCTAGCTTCAACCCACTTGGTTAAATAATCTGTGGCAACTACAATATACTTATTTTGACGTGATGTAGTTGGAAGTGGACCTACAATGTCTATTCCCCATTTTTCAAAGGGACCAAGGGGAAGAATAGGACATAATGGAGCTGATGAAGTCTTACGGTTACCATGTGTTTGACAAATATCACATGTCTTTACAATAATTATAACAATCTTTAAAAAGAGTGGGTCAGTGATACCCTGCATCCAAGATCCTTCTTGTTGTAAGTTGTCAAGAGAAGTGCCCTCCACATGTACCATTGTGGAATTCTTCTAGCAGCTCCTTTCCTTGATCACGTCCAACTGCCCTCTTGTACTGTCCATCAGGTCCTATTCGAAATAATGCTCCATGCAGAATAGAATATGGACGACTGGCTTGAGTAATCTTTCTCTTAGTCTTTGCATTGGCACCATCAGGAAACTTGAATTCATTCAGATAATTCCAAATCTATGTATTCACTAGGGATTGTGTCAAGGGAGAACAATGCTGCATCGGGAAATCATCATCATCACAAGATGATCCTAAACCATCATAGGCTCGAGAGAGTGCATCTGCATTGACATGCTTCTTTCCTGGCCTATCTATAATATCAAATTCAAATTCTTGTAGCAAAATTATCCATCTTGCTATCCTCCCTGATGGGTTAGGCTTATTGACAATATATTTCAGAGCCTGATGATGATCCGTTACAACTATAAATTTTTTTCCCCTAGCAAGTAATTTCTAAACTTCTTTACAGCAAAAATGATAGCCAGCCAGAGCCTCTTTTTCAGTTACAGTATAGTTTACCTCAGCACTGCTCATTTGTCTGCTCCAAAGTAAATTGGATGTTCATTCATTTTTTCATCCTTTTGGCTCAAAGTACTACCTAGTGCTGCATCTGAGGCATCAGTGTACACAATGAATGGCTTGCTCCAATCTGGATTCTTCAAAACAGGTGAAGACACCAGGGCTTCCTTCAGTTGTCCAAAGCTTCATGCGCCTTGTTTCCTGGTTCATAAGCAACATCCTTCTTCAAGAACTGGGTTAGTGGCTGTGCAATCTTTGAGAAATTCTTGATGAACCTTCTATAGTAACCCACATGGCCTAAAAATGATCTCAACTTACTTCTATTCATAGGAAATGGTAAATCTTTGATTTTTGAAACTTTATCAGGATCAGTACCAATACCATCTCTGGATACAACATGCCCTAACAAAACGCCTTTAGAACATCCAAAGACACACTTTGTAGGGTTTAGTGAGGCTTGTGCTTCATCTAACCTTTGAAATGTTGTCTCCATCTGGTGCAGGTGGTCCAACTGCTCCCCATAGATGCAAAAATCATCCAGAAATACTCTGATGAAGGTCCCAATGTAGGGTTCGAACACCCTATTCATCAAACGCTGGAATGTTGCTGGAGCATTACACAACCCAAAAGGCATAACTCTATAAGCAAACGTTCCCCAAGGAGTGGTGAACGTGGTCTTCAGCTGATCTTTCTCTGCTATACGAACTTGGTTGTAGCCGCTATATCCATCAGCAAAACTATAGCACTCCTGGCCAGCTACTTCGTCCAAGATCTGATCTGAAAATGGAAGAGGGTAATGATCCTTCTTTGTTGCCTTATTGAGCTTCCTGTAATCAACACAAATGCGTAGCTTCCCATTCTTTTTTATTGAGATCACAATGGGAGAAACCCATTCTGAATTCTCCACAGCAAATATGAATCCTGCATCAAGCAACTTATCTATTTCTTCTTTTACAGTCTTGGAAAAATTAGGATTCATTCTATATGGCATTTGCTTTATGGGCTTAGCACCATCTACCAGCTCAATACAATGTTCTACCCAACTTACTTGACGGAGTTCTTGTAATCAAAAGTGAATAGGTGTATGTACCTTCGAAAGAGCTGGAGGTAGGATTCCTTCTCACTCTCCATCACAGCACCAATCTTTATTTGTTGGAGACGATCATCAACTTCTTCTTCAGATAATTTTATGGGGTCATGAGTTGGTGTGACTGGAAGGATATCCATGACTGAAACATCCACCTCACTTTCTTCATCTTCAGTGTCCACTTCACTGGTACTAGAGTAATCAGAGGATGTCCAATCATCAGTTTCATCACTTGAATCCACAGGTTCTACTTTATGATGTCGAGGGATCACGTTTATCTTCACCCTCTCTCTACCACGTCCAAGTGTCATGAAACCTTCATTCCAGTAGTTTCTTGCATGAACTCTCCTTAGCCATGGTCTTCCCAGCAGCATTGGGTACGCAACAGTACCATTTTTCATCACCTGAAAGTCTACCACACATACAACACCCATAACAGATATTGCCACATTTGAAACTACACCTTCTGGTTTAGTTTTTCCCTTATTTAATGACCTTAACATAAGTGTTGAAGGGCGATCAATTTTTAAACCCAACATATTCATTACAGACTCGGTCATTACATTAACTGCAGCACCTCCATCAACTAAGACATCATGAATTGAAATACCATTACATAATACCTCAGCTTGTGGAGCATAGGGATCTGCCTCTGCCTCCAAAAAAAACAGGGACCTCAACCCTTCCTTCTTCGAGCATTGAGTCCACCTCGCAACTCCCGCCTCTTCTCAGAAGACATAGCCAAGAGTTGACCATATGTAATATTTGCAGGCCTTTTGGACAGATCTTCCAAGATGGAGTATGGTCCTTGCCCCTGTGAAATCAGAAAATCCTGCACACCCAACTTTCTTCTCCTATGTTCTTATACTTTTTTTACATTTTCTTTCATCTTCTTAGGATCATTTCCATCTTGATTATCTTTTTTTTCTTTCTTTTTGTTACAAACACATCTACTTCATTATTTCTGCTCTTATCTACTACATCAAAAGAATTCACAGGTGCTTTTCCTTTATCATTATCTCCCTTACCAGATGTAGAAGCTCTATCTGGACAATTATACTTATAATGACCCTTTTTATAACAACCATAACAAACAACTTCAGAAATATTTCTTTTTGGACCTCTATCTCCTCCCTGAGAACTAAATAAATCCTTTCCTTGAAGAAGATTAATAGTTAACTGACCCATCTTTTTGAGCAGATCTTCATACTCAGTAGATGTATAGGAGAAATATTTGTGCTCACCGGGAGTGGTTGTGTGGATTCAGGACCAAAGGTGTTGGTGTAGGCTCTACTTTAGCAACAATTTCTTTTGGCTCCTCTTCCATGCTTTCTTCTTGCCTTCTTGCAATCTCCTTTGCTTGTTCAATGGTAGCTGGGCGGTCATACTTCACTCGTTGTCTGATCTCTGGCTTCATCCCAAGAATGAAGTGCTTACAGAGGAGATTATCCACGCCATTCATCAACCCATCCGCTAGTCCTTCCTTCCGGATCTGGGCATCGAGCTTCCTCCTTAGCTCTAGAACACGAGCATGATAATCCCTTATCTTCTCCTTCTCTCCTTGGGATAGCTTTGTGATCTCGATCATGAGATCTGCATATTTCTGTTGTTCACCAAGTTCTTCAAGAAAAAATTCAGTTAATAAATCCCATGAATTTTTCACATTATCACCTAGTGTTTCAAACCACCTAAGTGCTGAACCATCCAAAAAGGTAGGAAAAAATTCAGTCCATTGTTCCCTTCTTATAAGGCCATTACAAATACAAGATCGTTTAAACTCTTGAATGAAAGAAGAAGCATCTTCATTAGATTGAGCTGAAAAAAAACAGGAATCTTTCCCATTTTCAAAAGTAACCACCGTGTGAAATACCAACCCACAAGTACAATTAACAAGACTTATGTGCACAAATAATTGGAATCACTATACTAGAAAGTGACTTTACACCTTTCTACAGTAAAATAGAAATGACCACGGTAAACTATGGTAAAACTTGACTTACTGCGGTAAAAAAAACTGATTTTACTATGGTAAACACTATTCACGGTAAAAAGTGAAGTTACTGCGGTAAATACTATTCACGGTAAAAAGTGACTTTACTGTGTAATTACTATTCCCAGCAAAAAGGACTTTACCAGGGTAACTACTATTCATGGCAAAAATGACTTTAACATGGTAACTACTATTCACGGTAAAAATGACTTTACCATGGTAACTACTATGCACAGTAAAAAACAAGGTTACCCTCCAATTGATTTTTGACTAAGTGGGAATATCTCTCCAGAAAATCCACCAACGAGGAATGGTCCCGGCAAACGGAACCAAAATGTCATCACCAATCCGGCACTATGATAATTCTTCACCGGGAACCCTCGTGTGCTATGATTATTTACTAATGCACAGCCTTTAGTTTGGTGGATGTAATCTGGAAACAAAACAACAACATAACACAAGAATACCATTGACTATGATAAGACAGAATGATGACAAAAATCTGAAATATCAAAATAAATTATAATATTAACATGAAATGTTTACAATCTCACCCATGAGATACTTCAACAAGACTATGGGAGAAACTTTACAATTACACCTCTTGATGGCTTCTTCAACACACCTTTAAACTGATGGCTTCCTTCGCACACTTCCTACAATATTTCTCACTACTTCTTTCTATGCTAAATGAGGGGGGGTGGCTCTCTATTTATAGAACTTCCAGGCTTATCCATCCTATCTCTAAGATAGGATAAGAAATCCACTCTGACGAATCATATTCCATACCTTAACTCTTATCTGTACATGTAAGCTTATCTGTTAAGATAAGATAAACCTTATCATTTTACATGGGTTCCACATTTTTTAGACTTTTTACAAAAAAAATACACAAAATATTTATGACCTCACTCCTTGTCCTTATTACCAATATAATATTTCTAATTCCTAATCATGTAGACCCTACTTCTCTAATTACCCAAACTTTGACATTTTAACATTACCGGACCATTTACGACAAATATTTACTTTTTACAACATTCCTATTGTACTTTGACTGTTACCGTACTCCACATTATTGGCGGCACCGTACTGACGGCGCCGTTATCTTCTATCGGACGCTACTACTAATTACACTTAACAACATCCTATTCCTAATACATACATTAATGAAATAGAAATTTTGGAGGAAAATTTCAGTGTCGACAGATCCAAAGGTCAAGTAACTAGTTCTAAGTCTCTGCAAGTCTGATAGAGGTCTCAGGTAGATCACAGGTGAATGAGGGTAAAAGGGAATTAGGTGGATAGGTCACTGTTTTGGGTTGTATGGGTAAATACAGAGATCGATGTCGGTTAAGGGCGACCGGGGGCGGTTGGGTGTAACTGATGCCAATTACTGTGGAGTTCTAAGAATGCCACATAATGGGTTTTGGGTCTCCTTTGTGATTGTACAATAGATTTTGGTTGGTTGGGATGAGGTATTGAGTGATTTGGGAGAGATTTGGTGAGGTTTTAATGGGTATATGGAGGGGTGAATGTTGGGGGAGGTCAATGGGTGGCTAGGTAACAAAATGTGATAATATAGTGATGAAATGGAATAAACCAGATAAGTATAATGTCTATTTACTTGGATTCTAGTCCTGGATGCCTGTGAGTGAGGGATGGAGGTGATGATGAGAGGTTTTGAAGGCTGCAGGTGATCACCAACTGAAGGAAAGCTTCTGCATGGGCTATATGTACATTCCTCTTTACTTGGTTAGATTAGATCATTGTTGGGATGGTTGTGCAGGAAAAGACGCTTGATCTCCTTCCTTGTATGCATGTTCTCGCTGGAATTCACTCTCAGAAGATGTGATATCTCTCTGAAATGTGCTGATGTTCACCAACTTTTCCAATCTTTTCCAACCCTCTACCAACCTTGAGAATAAGGTTGTTTTGGGGTTAAAAGGGTAACCGACGGTGGTTCCAGCTTAACCAACAACGGTTAGGGGTAACCAGCGTTGGTCAAGGCGGGATTTCCTAGGTTTACTAAACTAGGGAGATCCTCTTGATTTCCTCAGATCTTGTGTCTTTAACCCATGGATTAGACTAGGAGCTTCTTGTAAGCATGTGGGAATGTGGTTAGAGGGAATGTAGTCATTGATTTTTAGGGTTTAAGTAAGACTTAGTTAGTTATGGCAACTTACTAAGAATAGGTCTTAGGTTGAGTTGGCTTGGTGAGGTGTCTAGGTGAAGTGTATGTGTGGATATTATTTAAATTAAGCTATTTAAATAATAAATATGGTGAGGATAATGAATTAATTTTATTAAATTAATATTAGTGCGGTGAAGGGGTCCATGACTAAGTGAATGTGATGAAGGTATTTATTTGTCGATGGACCAAAGGGGAGTGTGACTTAATTTTTGTATCTACAATATGATACTATATACAAGTTTAGTTGATAAATCTTGTTATTGGAATGATGGTATGTTGATTTCATCAATAGGTTCACTTCTCTAGTCTTAGGATATTTACATTTGATAAATGTGCTATGAAGATATGAATGTTGAACAGATAACCTATTTATATTATGTTAGTTTGAAATATAAAAACATGAAAGCGTGTGGAATAGTCATGTCAGTTCAATGAATTGACCATGTATACATTATTAATTTTCTTCAACTTGTAGGTATGAATAATATTACGAGTTAATTAAAGAATGGATAACGTGACATGCATTTATTATTGTTATACCAATTTATATGAATGTAATGAATGTACTTTTACTTGATTTTTTGTGAAATTTATACTTCAAAATTTTATAAGGCAAATGTGATTGAGGTATTAAATGATTATTTTCGATAATCAATTTTTGAATATGTATTAACATTATTGATTATGAAATTAACGAATATTGATCAAATCATTATGTTTGTGTTAAGCGACATATTTGTATCGATGTTTAATAGTGAAGGATTAATTGTGAATTGATATTTGATGTGA
The DNA here is from genome assembly GCA_019776745.2 of Taxus chinensis. Lineage (NCBI taxonomy): Eukaryota > Viridiplantae > Streptophyta > Pinopsida > Cupressales > Taxaceae > Taxus > Taxus chinensis. Next base: position 188,335,653 of record CM034155.1, on the reverse strand, counting down.
TAACACAATTGTTTGAAGATGTTGTTATGAATTACTATGTAACGGAATCAATAAGAAAAACAAGGAAATATGACAATGTAATTAAAAGAGATAAGTATATAAGATGTATCTATTAATCACAGATAAACATGATGATATAAATCAGTTTATAAATGTAAAACTATGTGAAGCATATTGTTGTCTTTAATAACAACTTACATATTTAGATTAATTACAGTTGTTGTAAAATATCATATTGTTTCTACTTATCCTAGTGGAAAATAATTACCAGGATATTGGAAAAGGATGAAGGTACATTATAATCCTAAGATATAGTAAAGATGTACACAATTGAACTTGGAAAACTGAAAATTCTAAGTGTTTATTAATGATCTCAAATGATAACTAATTTAGAGTTATGAATTGGTTTATAACTCATACTTGACTAAACCTAATCAATGATCATGAGGTGATGTAGTTTTCTTACAACATGCGATATGAGGTACATACACTAGTCGGTGACACAAAGATTTCACTATATACCTCTATCATGAATTGGATAACCTAGTGAAACTCTATTGACCTTTCATAGAAATGAAAACATAACAAATCGTAAATGAAGGTGGGCATCACGAGATTACATTCGTGTTGTATGATCCATGTATGTACCATCTCGAGATGTCTACATGGAGAGGAATGAATACATAATGACTTAGGTCATTACGTGAAAATATTGTTTTCTGTAGGCATCCCAAGGTGGTACTGATAGGAATTATGTGATATGAATATCGAATCTTGATATTTGCAGCTTCAAAATTTAACCCAATTACTTTTTGGAAACAAATAATGAAAATGGTTAACTATAAATGTGATATTTAATCAATGGAAAATAATCTAGATAATTATTTAGAGATAGTTTTGTGTTGAAGGGAAGAAACGATTCGTAGGATTGTGTGCAGTCTCAAAATTGGCTTACTAACACAACACCAAATAACTATCGCCATAGTCGTGTAAACGATTGATTGCATTATCTATTCAACATGTCTTCTTGTTAGCATTTTATGGATTCGGATGGATTTTTCTTATGTAAATTTCAAGTTGACACTATGAATATTCATAGGTTCTCTTAATCTATAATAAGGTTTAACCAAATGGTATATAACGTATACTAGCTCGTAAAGAGTGTTGAAGGGTGATTGATAAGATCTGGAACCCTTTACAGTTGCACATGGTTATAGTATATTGTCTAGATGGATTGTGGAATATTAAGTAATGATGAAATAATTTAGTAGGGGTTAAGTAATGATAATATTCATTACAACATTATAATAGTTTAAGGGATTTTGTAAACTTGATAATATGTTGGGTTTATTTTGTTGTGTGTTGATAATCAATTAAGGCATAAAGTTAATTAATGGTTTATTAAAAAAATACCTTAAAAATTTTAAGTATAACATGGGTGTTACATTTTGGTATCATCGTTGAAGGTTGCAGCTCTTGGACATAATGGGTCCTTATGCTAGCACAAAATTTATTCTTGTCTAAAATAACAACAAAAATGGTTAGAATAAGAGGGAATGTTGTGAACTACCAGGTTATGGGTGCTGAAGCAAAAAAAACTTAGAAACTTGATGAGATAATCATTATCATACATGACACATGTAACCACATAGTTGTTCTTGAATAGCAGGTAAATTTAACTAAGGATATTGAAAGTGAAATTGAGATACAACATCCTGGGTATCCTAATCCAAATTTTTTTAATCATACTGTAAATGTAGAAAATGTTAATGCAGATGATCCTAATGTTTCAAATCCAAACCAACCTATGAACATAAGAGCCCATCTGGTAGTTAAGTTATCAAATTACATTAAATGTATTAGGCCGCCTAAGTTTGACAGGACAACTTTAGGTGATGGAGTTGAGAGTTAGCTTAGTGAGATGGAAAAGTACTTCAAGATAAGAGATTTTTCTTAAGAAATTAAAGATGTTTGGGGTTTTATCAGCTCTCAAATGAGGCTTCCTCTTGGTGGGATATTTAGAAGGTTGAACTACAATTTATTGCATCCGACATAACATGGGATCAATTTAAGTTTTATTTTAGACAGTGATGGTTACCACAATTGTATTATGACCAGAAAATGTTTGAGTTTAAGACCTTGGTACAAAGAAAAAAGACTGTAATAGAGTACTGGGAAAATTTTACTAAACTACTTAAATATGTTTGTTTCACCGTTTTCTTTACATTTTTGAATGACGAAACAAACAAGGGTAATGGGCTAGGAGGAATACCTGTTAAATGGGCTAGTTGATGGTTATTGCGCACATTCTGACTTCTTGATCCAGTGCCGATTGTGAGAGCTTCTTTTTGGCTAGGAGGAACTACCTGAAATAGAAAACAAGACCACAAAAGAATAGTTAAATGATATATGACAGTGGACTGCCTAGTGTATGCTAGTTCCAGGAAGTGTGATACTTCCTAGATGGCTGTCAATCCACTGTTTAAAAAAAATTAATGAGAGAAATAAGTAAATTCCTACTGTAGTTGATATGATTTAGGTATCTCATTCAAGTACAATAAGCAAATCCAATCATAATAGGCTAGGCCATAGTTAGATCTAAAGGATGAGGTGTTTGTTAAGGTTCTGAGACTGGTCAGGATCTGATCCTGGGTTGTTTAGGTCAACTTGTAGGAGGTTGTTTGGCTCTTTTCTTGGGTAGGGTATAAAATACAGAGACCGATGTTGGTTGGGTATAACCGACGACAGTTAAGGGAGACCGACGATGGTTATGGGTAACCGGCGTCGGTACAGTAGGGTGACAATAATTCAATGAAAACCTTATTGAAGAGACTAGGTGAGGTTGGATGGGGCTAAAGGAGGGGGTAGCGAGGTCTGTGGGAATACTGGGAACACTCAGAGAGGTGGAAGGGCCAGGATAGGTGATCTAACAAACGGGTGGGTGAGATTTTTGGGTTTGTCAGAAAGAAGGCTATGGAGGAATGGGAATGTTAATAGAAGAATGGTAACATAAATGATAATAACTCTATGAATAGAATAGGAATGGAAATGATTAATGATAAAACACTTACCAATATTGCAGGTCCAATGATTGGGTGGTGGTGATGATTGGTTGATGGAATGGAACTTGGTATAGTAGTGACGCCTCTCGGAAAGTTAACCGTGAGTGCCAGTGCTTCTGGATTTGTCCTGGTGCTAGATATGGATGTCTGGGTGTGTGAAAGGGCTCTGGTTCTACTTGCATGTAGCTCTCTTCTTGTCCTCTTACTATCAGAATGTGTCAACCCAAAAACAAGGTTGCTTAGGTGAATAAATGGTAACCGATAACGATTCCGAGTTGACCGGCATCGGTTTAGGGGTGACCGGCGTTGGTTAAGGCAAGATTCCCTAGGTTTACTAAAATGGGCAGATCTTTCTAATTTCTTGGGCCTAATTAGGTTTTTTCTCATGGATTAGAATAGAAACTTCCCTTATAATGGTTGGGAATGTGGTTAGAGGGATTTTAGGGATTGATTTAAAGGTTAGACCAAATCTTAGCTCATTAAGGCAAGTAAGACTTAGTTATTGTTAGTTGTGGAAACATGTCAAGAATAGGTCTAGGGTTAGGTGGTTGGATGAGGTGTCTAGGTGAGGTGGTGGGGTAGAAATTAAGATAATTAGATAATAAATATTGTGAGGATATATATTAGTTTAATTAAATCAATTAAATTAATAGTGGTGTGGGGTGGAAGGGGCCTTGGTTAGGTGAGTATGTTTGAGTCGGTTATTTGACTAGGGACCAAGGGGAGTGTGACCCAATTTTGGTGTCTACATTTTGTCCCTTTTTGTTACGTAGCTTGTATTGGTAAGTGACACGGATAAAAATAAGATGTGGTTGCCCCATGTGTGGGTGATGGTGATCCCCTCACACTAGGAACTGATGAGGTAGAAGACAAAATCGGTGAGTGGTTTTATAAAAGGTGGATGTGATGAAGAGGAAGGTGGACAACGGGGGTAATGGGTTAAAGGTCTAATCAGGTAATCAAGGTAATGGGCCAAGGTCAAAGGTAGTGACAGTCTAACACAAGCACACATATAAAATGCGACACGATACCAAGTTGAAGAGTATGTAAACTCTACATCGTCTAAGGTCGATAGGGTTATCCAAACAAGGTTGAGGTGATTCTGGTATCTAAGGTATAATATATGGTGCAAAAGAACATTGTAGGTTAGGTGCAGGAACGTGTAGGTATGTTCCAGTACACCAAATGTTGGGTCAGGATAAACAACACGGCAATAGGCAAGGTAAGGTCATTAGGTCAAACAACACGGGTAACAGTGTCGCAAGGTATAGTGAGCACATGAGTTCATAGGTCATTAAAAATGTTATGGGTCTAGGTAGCGAGGTTTTGGCATGGGTAGGGCCGAGGTACGGGTAAAGTAACAAGTTCCTAAATGCAATGAAGGACATGTATAGGTAAGGTAGGCATGGAGGTTGGTTGTAATAAGGGTGGGTAAGGTCAAACGATGGCTGGGTTGGTTAAATGTTGGTCGGAAATGGGGAAAGGGGGAATTGGTTAGGGTAGAGAGTGTCTGAGCTAACCTCCAAGGGCCCCATGCCCTCGAGTGCTGCCTACATAGTCCCGATGAAAAGGGACCTCAGGCCAATGTAGTTCTCCCATAAGCTAGGGAAGATTACGACGAAGTAGCAAAATGGGTTTATGGGTGCTAGGAATGGGTGAATGTAGGTCATAAGCATGATTTGAGTTTAGGTCGTAGGAAAGGTTGATTGGTTTTTAAATATAGGTGTTGATGATCTAGCACTATATAGGATGGTCAGTAACTAATGAGGAAGGTGAATGGTAAGAGGTGAGTCAAGTAAATAGGCCACTTAATTGATAAGAACCCTAATGAGTCGATCATACCTAAGAGGGGATCTTGAACAAAAGACCCTAAAGGCATTACATAACGGACCGTTCTAAGGGTGAAGAAAGTCACATAATCATGAAATGTTGTGTTTGTGGCAAGTCCCTTGAGTAATGAGGAAATTAGGATAAAAAGGCAAGGAGGTGAGAATGGGCAGTTGAGCGTAACTTAGTGTATGACAGTGTGTCTGTCGGAACAAGAAACTTGAAATCAAGAATAGGCAAGTCCATGACGAAAATTTCATCTTTTCCTCCACTTGTTTATTTTTAATAAACTGATCAATGACAGGAAGTCTATATGGGATGAAATATATTATCTCTTTGAGGTCTTCGTGAATTTGATCAGGGTGCGGGAAGCTTTTGAATATTTATTATATTTTTGTAATGAATTTATATAGTTGTCCTTCAAGGGAGCATTCTATTTATAGTGGTGGAATTTAGAGTGAAGAGATGTCCCTTTCGAGGGATTCATCATTTTCTGGAAGTTTGACTCAAGGAGTTGTATCCTGTTTTGTTTTCTTTGTACGTTTAAGTCATGGACAAGACTATAGAGGAAGATTAGGTTCTTGTCTAGAAGACAAGACCGTAGCACACAGAGATTAACTATGAAAGAGTGTGGTTTCAAAAAATGAACGACCATGGGACTCCATCTTGAAGAAGAACGAAACATGTCCATCCATGAGAATCATGCTATGAGTAGAGCCTGTGGTACTTATATTGAAGATAGGGATGAAAAGTGATGGGAATCACATGATTCTTTTTGAGTCGCAGATCCTAAAAAATGGGTAAATATGGAAGGTGAATAGTGCTCAAGGGACGAGTTATTAACTGACAGAAAGTGATATAGGAATTGTTATCAACAATAAAATGGTCCAAGATGTAAGGCATTAAGGGGCTCAAGTTTGGGTCTACCTTCGAGTGAAGACAAACGATAAGCACCTGATCTATAGGCATGGGTAACGATATAGGGTCCAAACCAATTAGGAACAAATTTACCCCGTTTACTTTTCTCCTCTTTGGTTACATGTTGATTTTCCTTCAGGACGAGGTCACTGACTTGAAAGGTTCGTTCGTGAACATGTTTTTCATAGGCACGTTTGATATGTTTTTTGGTAAATTTGGAGATGGTCAAGAGCGTTGAGACGACATTCATCTAATAACTCAAGTTCCACCAAAAAATCTTAGTGAAAGTCATCATCGTTGAGCATGTCTTGTAGTGAGATGTGGAGAGATGGAATCTAGACTTTGAGAGGTAAGAGAGCCTCGGTACCGTAGACCAGAGAAAATGGGGTGGAAGAAGTCAAAGTGCGAATACTGGTGTGATAAGCCCACAAGGCAAAAGGAATGTGTGTATGCCAATCTTTCCCAGTATCGTTGACTACCTTTATAAGAATCTTGTTCAAGGTTTTTATTGGTTGATTTGGCTTGACCATTGGTTTGCGGGTAATAAGGTGATGAGAAACTGAGTTGGATGCCAAAAGTGTCACATAGTTTGCGTAGGGTTTTGTTTTTGAATTGTTTTCCGTTATCAGTGATAATGCGGTGAGGAACACCAAAATGAAAAATGATGTGATGGTTGATGAATTCACATATCTTCTTAGCTTTGGTATAAAAGAGGGGAATGACTTCAACCCATTTAGTATAATATTTGATAGCGGTTTTGATCCATTAGTGACATTGTGAAGAATGGGAGTTGATCTCATCGATAAGATCCAAACCCCATTGAGAGAAAGGCCAAAGGTCTCATGCGACCTGTAAGGAATGACTAGGTGTGTGATGGAGATTAGCATATTTCTGGCATTTAACACAATGTTTGACATAATCACAACAGTCACGGTTTAGGGTTGACCAATAATAGCCTAGGCGAGGAATGCGTTTTGCGACAACAAGACCACTAAAGTGACCTCCACAAATTTCATCATGGACTTCCTTAATAGTGTAGGGAATTTCAGAACTTGTAAGGCATCGCAAGAGAATGTTGTTGAAACTGCATTTGTAAAGAAGACCACCCATGATGACATAATGGGAGACACTTTTAAGAAATCCGTGTTGTCCATTACAAGTGAGATTGGCGGGTAGAATGGAAAGTGAAAGATATTCTGCATATTACTTATACCAAAGGTCACGTGGGTCAGGGGTAATGGTTCCGACAGAGTAGACCTCACAAGGTAAATAAGAGGGTGATTGTAGCCTTTGTATTGTGACAAAGATTTTAGAGTCAGCGGGTGAAGCAGGTATCTGAGAAGCCAAGCAGGCCATGGTATCCATAAATTTATTGGTAGAACGTGGGGTGGTTTGAAGTGCATAACGATCAAAGGTGGTCAAAAGTATGTCTACGTGATGCATATAATTTTGAAGTATCTCATTATGACACTGGTATATACCATTAACTTGGTTTATGACCTACTAAGAATCACCAAATATGTTGATTGACTTAACATCTAAGGCATAAGTAGCCTGGAGACCCAATACGAGTGCTTTGTATTCAGCAATATTATTTGTACAATCAAAATCGAGTTTGAAAGACAAAGGCATAGGTTCACCATAAAGTAGAATGAGGATAACACCAGCCCCACCCCCATTCTGACACTTGGAGCCATCGAAGAAGAGTGTCATTTGGTAAGTGGGTTCATCCAAGGAAAGGGTAGCTATAGACTTGTCTGGGAAGTCAAAGTTAGATGATTGATCCCAAGAAATAGGTGCATCGGCCAATTGGTCAGCAATAGCCTGCACCTTGATGGACTTTTGATGAATGAATTTGAGGTCGAGGTAAGCCAGAAGCATAAGCCAGCGTGAAACACATTGATGTTGATAGGGTTTGGCATACATAAAGTGTAATGAATCAGTATTAGTAATGACGAAGGTTTTGTGATTGAGTAGGTAATGGAGGAGTTTGGTGGCAACGAAAACTAAGGCTAAGAAAAAAATTTCGGCCAGGGTATATCTAATTTCGTAGTCCAGAAGGGTATGACTTATGTACTAAACCACTTTCTCTATGTGTTGCTCGTTGCGATGAGTGAGCATGACACATAGAGAATGGTGAGTGGCGGAAGTATATAGATAAAAGGGCTTATCATCCCTAGCAGGAATGAGCACTGGTGGTTGAAGGAGGTATTGTTTTAAGGCTTCAAAGGTTGTATGACATTCATCATCCCATTTAAAGGACACGTCTTTCTTGAGTAGATGATGGAATGGTTGACAACGGTCAGAAAGCTGCGAGATAAAATGACGAATGGATTACAACTTTCCTTGTAGGCTTCAAAGTTGATGGAGATTAGTGGGTGGAGGCATTTCCAGAATAGCCTTGACTGTAGCAGGATTGACTTCTATGCCACACAAAGAAACGATGTAACCTAGGATTTTTCCTGAAATTACCGTAAAGATGCTTCCCGAAAGTACCACAAAGACACACTTCTTTGGTTGAAGACGCACACAATATTTGATGAGACAGTCAAGGATGACTTTAAGGACAGGTAAGTGCTTGGTTTGATGTTTAGATTTGGTTAGAAGATCATCTACGCAATCTTCTAGTATGTGATACATGATGTCATGGAAGATGTAAGTCATGGCTCGCTAATATGTAGTAGCAGCGATTTTTTAGGCCAAAAGGCATGACTTGATAGCAAAAAGTCCCCCAAGGGGTGATGAAGGTAGTCTTGTGTTGATCCTCAGGAGCTAGTAATATTTGGTTGTAGCCCAAGAAACCATCCATGAGCAATAGCATTTCATGGCCAATGGTAAGATCAACCAGTTAGTCAATGCCTGGTAGGGGGAAATCATATTTGGGATAGGAGAGGTTGAGGTCACGATAAATGTGTGCAAATGCGGAGTCCCCTTGTCGCCTTTGTGATGAGAATGATGTTAGAAATCCATTGGGGATAATCAATGGGTAGAATGAAGGAAACTGAGAGAAGGCACTAAAGCTCTTCCTTAACCAGAAGAGAAATGTGAGTATGCATTTTCTGTAGCTTTTATTTTATGGTTTTGGCATCAAGAATGGTTACGATATTATGAACCATGATTTTTGGGTCAATACCGGGCATATCGGCATACACCAAGAAAATGGGTTGCCATGGTCCTAAAGGAAAGAGGTGAAGGCTTCTTTTTTAGTAGCATCTAAGGATTGGTCAATCTTTAGAATGTGTGGGTCATCCTAAGTATTAATGTTGACTTCAATGGTCAATTCGTTCAACATGGTTTGCGTCTCAAAGTGTAATGACCGATGAATATAAAATTCTTCTACGCCAAGGTAGGTGAGGCTAGACTCAACGTCCTAACATTGAACGATGTTAATTGAAGGCGTATGATCATTGATCATCTTAGGATACATGAATGGGAGAGAAGAGGGAACCTTTCCATTGCATTGATAGGTCAGCGGTCCCAGGGAAATGGTGTTTACGAAGAAAAAAAAGTTAGGAGGAATAGATTCGGGATCTATGGACTCTGTGGGTGAATAAGAGGGGGAATATTTTACATCCTGGATAAGGTCGACATGAACCTTCTTGTAGCATGGAGCACCAAAACCAAAGCCACTATATTCATTGTGTTTATGAGAGATAAAATAACTAATAGTATGGCAGCCTTGTTCATAAAAACCAAAGCCAAATCCTTTCCACGTGCACCGGTGGAGGAAAGTGTGAGCAAATAAGTGGTTAGTGAGGGAGTGTAGGTCAGACAAAAATGGTTTGGCTTGAGATGGAGGTTCAGGTTTATAGGTGGTAATATCAAGTCCCCCATACATTAGGTTGGTGTGAAGGTGGGGAGGGCCATAATGAAAAACATCACCAATGCAGATTTCATAGATGGGGTGTTGACGTAGATTCCCATACTCTTGTGGGGTGAGGAAGGTATTGATATTGTATAGGTGGATATTCCCCCAGAGTGAGGCATTGAAAAACACCTTCTAAGGGATCGGTAGTTGGTATGTGGGTAGCAGGTATAGATGGTTCACTATATGTTGGGGAAACAAGTGCATCAGCGGTAGAGGCTATAGCTGCAGTGGGGATATCAAGGTTAGATGCAGCAGAAGTAGTGGTATTTTTGGTGGATGGGCTCATGGGTGAAGGTGAAGAGGTGATAATGGTAGATGCCTTGACCAGTATAAGAACATCATTGGGCTGATATAGCATGTTATAGGTCTTGAAAGGTGATGGGCTAGTAGGGATGGTGTAATTATGTCCCTCATGTTCAAATTCTAGGCATCAATGTAAATTTGAATGGACACAACCCATGACACAGATCCAAGGTCGGCCAAGTAGCAAGATATACTATAATTCTCCTTCTATGACATAGAAAAGTTATGAGATAGTGCAGGGGCCCACGCGGAAATGGAGAACAACAGTACACAAGGTAGATGTCATGGCATCATTGAAGGAGCGCAACATAACTAGGTTACCATGCATGCAATTGATGGGTATCTGCATTTGGTCGTATGCATGGGAGGAGATGATGTTAATGTTGGCACCACCATCGATCATAACACATCGTATGCGTATATTATAGATAAAGACAGAAATGAAAAGAGTGGGGTCAGGGTAGTCGGACTGTAAGGGAGCGATCTCTTCATCTAAAAATCTAAGGGTGACCACTTGGCTAGTAGGTGGAGGTGTAGAGGAAGGTGAAGACCTAGTGAGAGAGGCTACGTAGTAAGGGGTAATGATGGAGGCGATGGGTGTGGGGTCATTTGGTAAGACTTCAATAGATTGAAGGACCTCCATGAGGTCTTGACGATGTGATTCTGAGGTTTGGATAAGGTCATATAAAGACATTTTGAGGGGGGGATTGGTGTAGTTTTTTAAGCATTTTCGATATGTTACCCCGTCAGAAATAGGATATGCAGGACCTCGAATGATGACTTTGGGTATAGGTGTGGTGGTATGTTGGGTACAGGGTTGATTGATGGGCCCATTGCTTTTTCCTTTCCCTTTTCTTTCTAAGCACAGGTGGTAATTTTGATGATGTTAATCTGAGGGGAGGTGGATAAAGATGGTGTGTCATGGAAGGTATAGTGGCATGAGGGACAAAACCTTAGTGGGGGATACGATCCTTGTGAAATTAGTAGGGCGCATTGGCATTTTGGTGGTGGTTTGGCCAACTCTCTTATATAAACAATGTTGATCTCGAATCTCAGGGGTGGATCAAAGAGTTGTGGGGGTGAAGATTTTGGTTGCTGAGTAGGTAATGGGAGAACATCTATGGAAATTGGTGAAGGTGAAATTTTTTCTTCATCAAGAAGATAGTCATCATCAAAATTTTCTTTGGGAGGACATAATTAGACAAGGGTGGTTTTTAAAGCCTTATAGTTCTCTACATTGTGTCCTAGCACATGATGGTAGGCATAAAAATTTTGGTTTCGTCAAACCCTCTTAGTTTGGGTTTGAGTGGGTCATAAGGTCTAAGAGGCAGTAATGTGATGACAAAAGTTTCGAGGAGATTGGTTAAGATTTTGGCATAGGATCCCGCTAGTGGATCATAATGGGAGGTGAATGTGGGTGTGGGTATAGGTGTGGCTGATTGTGGGAGAAGAGTCTTTAAAGGAGGGGGAGTAGGCTGGTCTAATAGTTTGGTGTGTGGTGTGGTCTTAGGTGTTGGTCATATCTGCTTCGGTAGGGTCATGGTAGAAGAGCTAGTGATAGAAGGTATGGTTAGTTTAGCTACCTTATTGGAGGGTAGCATATTTTTTAGCTTTAGATTACATATTTTTGGGCAACAATGACACAGGTGTACGATATGTGGAGGGAAAATCCAATCGTGGAAGAGGATGGGTTACCCACGGGGGTAACTGAGGTGATGTGGAGGTGGGTGGTGTAGGTTGGGTAGGAGGCGTGAGTGAAAGAGAAGAAAATATCATGGGTAGTGAAGTAGTTATGGACGGTAGTGGTGGTATGGGTGGTAAGAAGCTTATGGGTGACAGCAGAGGTTGTGTGGGTCAGTTTGGTATATTAGAGGTATGTGTTGGGGAAATGGGTTGTTGCGTTCTTTGTTTACCCATGGATGGGGGTTTCTTGGCCAGGTTTGAGGGGTGAGGTCCTAGGATGGACGGAAGAGGTGACGGCGATAAGGGCATGGTAGGAAAGGTTGGCGTATGAGTTCTAGGAGGTTGAATATTCTTTTTAAGGGCCAGGTTAAGTTTAGTGTTAGTTTTGGAAGATGTGGCTAAATCTAACTTAATGGGTGGGTGAGTGAGGCTAGTTGTCGGTATGACCCTTAAGGTAGTGATAGGTTTAGGTAAGGGAGATGATATAGGTGTGGGTAGGTGTTTGGGTGTAGATGTATGTTGGGCTATGGAAAAAGGTGTGAGTTGGGCCATGGGAGGTGACGTGGAAGGTGTTGCAATAATTTTGGTTGTGTTTGGTTTGGTCACTCAAAATACTTTTGGATAGATAGTGGAGGTGTCACCGAGTTACAGTTGCATTTGTGTTGAAACAGGAAGTAGAAGGCATCCCTAAAGTAAGGCTCTATTGACATAGTCTAGGTGATCAGCCAAGCATGAGAATGGTACTGACATAGGTGGGTCCGACGTGGATCAAGTGGTAATACCTGTAAAATGTGTTTGAGATATAGGGAAATGGCTAGCCTCAGACTCTGTGGGTAAGAGAGCTGAAAGTAGACCAACGGGATCTTCAAGGTCTAGTGGTGAAGGGTCATCAAAAGACACTAGTACTTCTATAGAATCCTCCATGGGTAGAGGATAGGATGGGCTAGATGAAGTGGACTCTCCTTGTGTTGGTATAGGTGGTGGGCCTGCATCTTCTCTGAGTAGGAGAGGTGTCGTTTTGCTCAGAAATTTGAAGGGTCAAAGGCGGCATGATAATTATAGGCTCTTCCACAGGTGAAGAAGAAAATGAAGGGGTGCCTCTATGGGTGGACGAGTAGATGAAATAGGATTTTGTGCAGGTAGGGGAGATCAGGATAATATTTCATCTATGGAAGGCACATGAGGCAATTGGGAAGCAACTGGTATGTCATCAAAAATTGTGTGGACCTCGCAGACATTGTTATCATTGTTTGAGGTATCACCAGCTTGGTTGGAAGATGAGACATGATTAGGGAATGGTTTCTTGAAGATGTGTAGGTTTTGGTTAGCGGGTGCATTCGAGCTATCCAACACTAGATCTCCATTGTCTAACATTTCTTGGATGATATTTTATAAGGTGATGCAGTTATTGTTGCTATGACCTTTGACACAATGATAGTTAGCAAAATCATGTTCCTTATACCATGCGGATATGGGTCACTCAGGGTCAAAACCAGTATGTGGTTTTATAGGTGGAAGGGTAATGGCACTAGCCTTAACAAGCTTTTCTAAAATAGAAGAGTAAGATTATCCTATCGAAGTGTACTTTCGTTGTTCTCATCTAAACTAGAAAGCTTGGACGAGAGAGAGATTAAAAGGAGGTTTTGCTTGGTTTGATTTATGAGGGGGGCCAACCTTGAGAATTACAGCATTGGTAGACCCTTTGGGTTTTGAAAAATTGTTTTGAGGTTTCGAACACAAAGAAGCATCATTTGATTTGAACGCGATGTTCTTCTTACGAAGTTGATATTTATTCTCTTCAATAGTACAAATTTCCAATTTATGTGCCATAGTGAATGCCTCATCAAAAGTGCGAAAGGTTTACACCTACATGGTTTTTGAGATGTGTCTAGCGCAATCCCAAGTAAACAACTCTATGAGTTCAGTTTGAGGTAATTGAAATGTGAGCTGATTAATTAGGTTGGGTCAGCAAGAGACAAAGTCAATGATACAATCATCGTCATACTATTGTGTGGAATAAAGATCAGTCATGGTAACCATCTTAACAATGTTGATGGAGAATTGATCTAGGAAGGCTTGGGCTACTTGATTAAATGAGTAGATGGAGTGTCTTGGTAGCCCACTGTACCAGCCCAATGCAGGACCTGTCAGGGACATTAGGAAGGTTCGTAGGAGTAAAGCATCATCATGGGTGATCAAGTAATACCCATGTTTGAAAGACCAAAAATGTTGCTGCGGGTCTTCTTTACTATTGAAACAGTTCAATTCTTACATTTCCCAATGTACATGGTATGGGCTAATAGGGATGGACAGATGAATGGGCTCGTTATAGATTTTATCATAGGTGAGAGAATTGGGTAAGCTGGAAACTAATGCTTCTAGTGTCTGCATCCTTTCCATCATCAATTTGATAAGGTCGTTGGTAGGTTGTGGTGGAAGGGTTCCTCCTGTGGCATAAGGGGGTTGGTATTGAACTTGTGACATGGGCAGCATTCCATTATATGGTGATGCCAAATAGAGAGGTTGAGAATAGGGAACTGACATAGAGGGTATGTATCTAGAATTGGTAACATATGAGATAGGGGGTTGTTGATACTATTTGTATATAGGTTGGATGGTCATCGTGACTCTAGTAGCGATCGGGGGCAGTGTTTATGGGATGGAGAGGACAAGATTCTGGAGTGGAGTATGGGTATTGACACCACGGTTGGTTGTGTTGCAATGGTTATTTGTGACATAATGGGTGTGGACGAGGCTATGGCATGGGTGGTCGATGAGGGGAGAACAAATATAATAGGTGTGAGTGATACTGCAGACATAGCGGTCATGGCAGGTATGGGTCCTAGCTATGAAATCACTGGGGGTGAAGCAGATGAAGGTAACATCACATTATTAGGGGCTGATGTGGAAGTGGGAATAATGGTAGGAGTTATGGATACATGCATGCCATATATCAACTGACCTGAGGAATCCTAGGTGGAAGAGTGGGAAAGGTATAACTTTAAGGTTGCGGGATTCTGATCAAGGAGTCGTGTAAATTATTCATCACCTGCCACAATGGTGATAGGATGAGTAGGATCCATGGGTGACAGGATGGAATGTGGTGAGGGACTAGGTGGGAGTGGTTAACGACTAGCATGGAATATGAGGGCATTAGTCTGGCTATGAGTCAGCACCATGTGAACAAGTGCTGACCTGGTAAGGTTGTATTCTGTAGATGACACAGAAAGTTACAGGACAGAAAAGAATAAGGTTGGGAGGGTTAATTTGTTCAAGATTTGGATCTATAAAATCAAATACAGACACTAATGATGGTCAGTTTGACTGGTGATGTTTGCTAGAGAACCGACGTCGGTCAAAGAAACTGATGTCGGTTACTGCAGAAAATCCCTAGTTTTAGAAAATGAAACAGGGTTAATAGATAGTAAAAAGAAATGTTTTGTGTATGATGGTAATATCAATAGAACAGAATAGAGTATCAGGAAAATATGTTAGTGCCTAAAGGGCTAAAAACCATAACTGAATGATGAATAAATACTGTCCCAGGCCAAAGTACCCAGGAATTCAGGAGCCAACACTGGTCAGGTATAACCGACGATGGTCGATGGGCCAATGCCGGTTACTATGAAATTGAGACAGAAATGAAGAAAACTAGGTTGTGATTTAAATCAAGTGAAGAATCAAACTTAGGAATTTGAGAATGAGAATATG
This sequence comes from Taxus chinensis, assembly GCA_019776745.2. Taxonomy (NCBI): domain Eukaryota; kingdom Viridiplantae; phylum Streptophyta; class Pinopsida; order Cupressales; family Taxaceae; genus Taxus; species Taxus chinensis. The sequence goes on along the minus strand of CM034155.1, from coordinate 188,320,281 downwards.
GGGCCCCGGCACACTCAGATAAAGTCATAATATTCCAACTATGATGGGGGTGTGCAAGGAAAAAAAAAATTGGAATCATGTCATCACACCTCAAAACACAAAGTAAGAAGAATGCTATGAAAAATACGATCCTAAGAGTTATTTTTCTTTATGTGTGTTCATATTATGCTATTTAGGACTGACTGTGTGTATTTAGAATAGAATTTTGTGGTTAGGAAGGTATCCAACAAAGAAGGATATCTAAATGGAGAGGTTTCAAGTATGTTATGGTGGGGGCAGTCCATCTTCTGAGATGATGACTCGATAGAGGAAATGAGTTAGGGAGTACCTGCCAATCTAATCATGTGATCATGGAACAAATGTTCCTAGGTAAGATGTTGTTTAAGAAAGATGTGTATATTTCAATTTTGTGAAAGTTTGGTAAGAGACACACACATAGAGAGAGAGAGAATGTGCTTTCTACAATTCTGTGTCAGCCATCAACTGGGCATGACTTCTAGCATTTAGGTTGCCCTTGTTTTAATGTGATCTAAATGCAGCAAAACAGAATGTAATGTAACCAATTTTAAGCCCAAATCAAAAAGGTTATGTTTGATGAAGCAAATAATGAATAGGAGAGGGTATGCTCTTTCACTAAATGCAGAAAGCAAGAAATAAGAATGATTCATTTTTAAATGCACCAATAGAAAATTTTCTTTTAGAGCAATTAGAAAGAAGAGAATATTACTAGAGAAAAAAAAGATTAATGTGTAAGCCTTTTAAAGGGAAACAAACACACAACTTTTTCCTAGAAATGAAGAAAATGCAACATAACCCCTAATGGGTCCCATCAGGCATGCCAAAATGTTTCGCCATTTTCTTTACATTTTTTAATGATGAAATAAATAAGGGTAATGGGCTAGGAAGAATACCTGTTAAATGGGTTGGTTGATGTTATTGCGCACATTCTGACTTCTTGATCCAGTGCCGATTGTCAGAGCTTCCTTTTGGCTAGGAGAAAATACCTGAAATAGAAAACAAGACCACAAAAGAATAGTTAAATGATATATGACAGTGGACTGCCTAGCGTATGCTAGTTCTGGGAAGTGTGATACTTCCTAGATGGTTGTCAATCCACTGTTTAAAACAAATTAATATGAGAAATAAATAAATTCCTACTGTAGTTGATATGATTTAGGTATCTCATTCAAGTATAATAAGAAAATCCAATCACAAAAGGCTAGGCTATAGTTGGATCAAAAGGATGAGGTGTCTGTCAAGGTACTGAGACTGGTCAGGATTTGATTCTAGGTTGTTTAGGTCAACTGGTAGGAGGTTGTTTGGTTCTGTTCTTGGGCAGGGTAAAAAATACAAAGACCGATGTCGGTTGGGTATAACCAATGATGTTTATGGGATACCAACGACGGTTATGGGTAGCTAGCACCGGTACAATAGGGTGATAGTAATTTAATGAAAACCTTATTGTAGAGGCTAGGTGAGGTTGGATGGGGCTAAAGGAGGGTAGCGAGGTCTTTGGGAATACTGAGAAAAATCAAAGAGGTGGAAGGGTCAGGATAGGTGATCTGATTAATGGGTGAGTGACGTTTTTGGGTTTTTCAGAAAGATGGCTATGGAGGAATGGGAATGTTAAAAAAAGAATGGTAACATAAGTGATAACAACTCTATGAACAAAATAGGAATGGAAATTATTAATGATAAACCACTTACCAATGTTGCAGGTCCAATGGTTGGGTGGTGGTGATGATCAATTGATGGAATGGAGATTGGTGCAATAGTCACGCTTCCCGGAATGTTACCGTGAGTACCAATGCTAATGGATCTATCCTAGTGTTGGCTATGGATGTCTGGGTGTGTGAAAAAGACTCTGGTTCTAATTACATGTAGATCTCTTCTCGTATTCCTGCTCTCAGAATGTGCCAACCCAAAAATAAGGTTTCTTAGGTGAATAAATGGTAACCGACGATGGATCCAGGTTGACTGGCATCGGTTTAGGGGTGACTGGCATCGGTTAAGATGGGATTCCCTAGGTTTACTAAATGGGCTGATCTTTCTAATTTATTGGGCCCAGTTAGTTTTGCTCTCACGGATTAGAATGGAAACTGCCCTTATAATGGGTGGGAATGTGGTTAGAGAGATTTTATGGATTGATTTTAGGGTTAGACCAAATCTTAACTCATTAAGGCAAGTAAGACCTAGTTATTGTTAGTTATGGAAACATGCCAAGAATAGGTCTAGGGTGAGGTGGTTGGATGAGGTGTCTAGGTGGGGTGGTGGGGTAGAAATTAAGATAATTAGATAATAAATATTGTGAGGATATATATAATTTAATTAAATCAATTATATTAATAGTGGTGTGGGGTGGAAGGGGCCTTGGTTAGGTGAGTATGTTTGAGCTAGTTATTTCACTAGGGACGAAGGGGAGTGTGACCCAATTTTGGTGTCTACAATGTTTCCCAATATCAAATGGATGAAAAATTATTGATATGCAAATTCATCATGGTACTTAACCCAGTCATTGGGGTGAAGTTGATGTCCATGGTCCCCCTACCATGGAATTTTTTTAAAAAGGCTATTAGGTAGGAGTAGAAGCTCCAAGCCATATCTTCTCATGGGCATGAGAAGTGGAAGATGAGTTACAACTCACCTTCATCATTATCACCTAGAAAATCTTGGTGGAATAATGTTGGCAATAAGGCTTGAAATAGTGAAAATGACACATATTCTAATTTAAAAATAAATAGACATGATAATGATGTTGGTACTAACAAAAAGTTTGAAATGAAAATACATTTTTGTGGGTGTTTCAAGTGTGGTGGTGACCACTATGCAAAGGATTGTACCTTTAGGAACAAGGAAAACAATCTGCAGTAGAAATTTCAAGTTGCAGAGGTAAACAATCAAGTTGAAAAATAAGCAACACTTAATGAAGAGACAGGTTATGGATCTAAAAGTTATCATAGAGAAACCAGTTAAATTGTTGAAGAAATAAAGAATAGTAGTTTCCTTATTAGTTTAAATCATAAATTTTATTTTTTTATTATAATAAATTGATATTTAATGATTTGTTATGATATACTTGAAATTATTTTATATTTTGGGTAGCTAAAATGATGAGATTCTTTCATATTGTCGATTGTTTGGAAAATTTGGATTATTTTGAGGTTGTTACAGCCAATAAATTTGAATTCAGATGAACTGAAATATGGAAAAATTGTAAGTTTTTGGATGAAAATGTTGACTGTTCTCCTTAGTTGTATGATATTAATCTGTGTTTGATTATTTTGATTGTTATTAATGCGTTAAATCATCAGGGCAATGATTCATTAAAGGGGGAAGTATTTCACATCTTGTAATTTCATTTTGTTTGTCACAAGGATAAGTTGTAATATTTTAAGTGGTTTATGAATGTAGGGGGAAATTGTTTTCACTTAACTAAGTTTATAGATATACATACGTATGTATACCCTGAAAAGGATATATGTACTTACGTGTAGTGGTAATCCTAACCACATAAAAACACTTGTCTCTAAGAATTCTTGGAGTACTTGAAATTTATAACTTATTCTTGTCATGTTATGATGTATGATATTACTTACTTTGTTGTGTGCAATGCTTTCATAACATCAGTGTGTTATTTGGTTGATGTACATGTTTATGAAATTTTCTTATCTTATTGTTGAAGTTAATGGTTTGATAATGATTATTAAATATGTACTTGGTTGCAATGGTATTATTCGTAATTAAGAAATGATTATATGGTTTAATGGTACTAACCTCTATTTTTCATTATGATGGTCAAATATCATAAAGCATTATGAAGGTCTTTAGCAAGGGAATGGTAAAGTTCAAAATCATCAAGGTAAAAGTTAAAAGGTTGACTTAGAAATATTTTTATCAGTAAGGTAAATACAATACTTAGTAAAGAAATTTAAAATTATGGTAATTTTATTTTTCATCGATTATTTACTTGGCATATTTCTAAGCTATTTTAAAAAGGTTTAGACTATAACTCAGATATTGTTTAATTGACAGTCGATTAACCACACTATGCATTGGATTGAAGCTTATATTTTTATTCTTGTTTTCAACCAATCAGATTTCTCCATGAAAATTAGTTATTAATTTTGTTGGGTGTATTGGTCTAAAAACCACAAGGTGAAGAATTATATGGTTTTTTTAAATGATTAAAGCCATTAACATGGCAGTTGTGTTAAAGATAATGATGAATGTTAAAGAAATGGTAATTGGAATTTTATTGTGGGTAAGAATTTTGGTCTTCGACCATACACAATAGAATTTTATTGTTTTTGATTTACAATATGGTCTTCGACCATACTCTTTGGCTTTTGATTGGTTAATAATAAAATTTGTTATTAAACAACCCATGCAAAGACTTAGGGGTTTTGGGATTGTCTTTGACCACTCATTAATCACCTTTCATTTATTTTTGGAGGGAATTTGGACATGGTGGTGGAGATTTGAGTCCCGCCACTACGTGGCACATGTGCATAAGTTAAGTGCGCTAAATTTACTCGAAAAATTTGAAGCTTCCCAAATAATATATTACATGTGTTGAAGGTTTATTTTTTTATTGTTTTTGTTTGAGCCTGTTTTGGGTGAGTTATGCATGGGAGGTATGGAGACGGTCTATAGAGTGATATTTGCAATTCATTTAGTTAAAAATAATTGTTGTTATTTTTTATGCATTGATATAAAAAAATAGATGCATGAAAAAGGATTTTGTTTTTAGAATATCTTGGGTTGAGTTTCTTGACGCACTTGAAAAGTTTGAACGAGTTATTGAGGGAAGCAGTTGAGACATTATCATCCACATACACGATTATTTCTAACTCACTTTTATGTTATTACATTGTGAATTAAATTAATATCATTGGGCTATCTGTCAATATAATAGGAATGATTTCTGAGTTTTAAATGGTTTTTAATCTAGAGTATATCAGACTAAGTAAGGAATTCTAGATTCTAAAATCCCATAAATCATGTTTCTATTATTAAAATCATTTGGGTTTTTCATTTGGGTGTCTTATGAGAGTTTAGGAAATGTGAGTTAGATGTAAAGGTCATTGAAAAAATTCTAATAAATTCTACTTGTGCAAGTTGGAATGACTTTTAATTGCAAGTTTATTTTAAAATCAAATATGTCCACAAATCTCGAAAATGTAGAGGGTTGTAAAAATGTTATTTTGGGTTGTTAATTTTACCAAAATAACCTTGATTGATATGTTATGCTTGGGTTTTCATTTACAAATAGGGATCTGGATTTATGTTACTTGTTTTTAGGCTTATATGCTCTAAATAAATTCATTTGATAATGGAAAATCTGGTTCGGATTCCTTGCATAGGAAAAAGAATAAAAAATACTTTTCATTAAGCGGGTATTTCAAGAAAAATTGGACAATGGGTTTCTAGGTGTATGCAGGACTGGGTCTTGTTGAATTTCCTAAAAAAATTATTTAGATCATTACTCTATTGGGAAGGGGAAAATGAATTAGTATTGTTATTCTCTGGGGTGAAAATTATTGATAAAAGTAAAATTTTTTATAAACCTCCTTATTTTGTGGTAAGATTTTGAATCTCCTTTTTACATGGATAGATAGCTTGAGATGATAATTGATCCTTGCATAATTTCCAATTACTATATGTTTTGGGTTGAACACCATAGTAGTGAAATTATGTGTATTCTACTATAGATTCTTAAATTAAGTTTTCGCACTACTAAGAAAATATATCCATTATCAAATTATGAAATGTTAAAATAAGGAGACATATAATTTCAATGCATTGTTTTCTTTTAATAAGTTTTAGATTAAGAAAAGTGTATTGTTGAAGTAGTTCATGATGTGGTAATTGTTTGGTATTAAGGAAAAAAAATGATTTATTTAAATGTTGAATTCAAGTAGAGAGTTTTTCAACTGAGCATGTAATGATTGCCTTAAAATAGATATTTTTTTCTTCACCTTTTTGTTGTTAAGACAATGCATGAAAGTATGAGGTCCTTCAAGATAAAATATTGGTTAGTAGTCACTAAGGATTGATGTCTTGTGAGTTAAATTTAGAAGATGGATTTTGTGTGTTGTTAAGACAATAAACCTGACATAGGATATTGTTAACAAGTTTAGTTGATAAATCCTATTATTGGAATGATGGTCTGTTGATTTCATCACTAGGTTCACTTCTCTAGGTGTATGATATTTACATTCTTTTGTCTGAAATAACTCTCCTAGTTATTTTGACAACCTACATCCACATTATATCTCTAAAGGTTCAACATCGTAGGTTGCATGCCGATTGGTCATTTTCTTAGCAAAATAATTCTTGGTTACAGTTCCTTGCATGCTATCTCATTCTCTTCTCATGTTTTGCGCCGTCTACCTTCCCTCTTTCCTTTCCTCTATCTTCTTCCATTTCTCTCGCATGCACTCCCTACACACTCACCTTTCTCCTAAAAGTTCATGCACCCTTCATGGACACCTTTGATTTGTTTCATAGTTAGTTAATTCCTTGGCATTCTTGTGCACCCCTTTTCCTTGCTATCGTGCATCACCTTCTAGATGTTTGCACCATGTTTACATACTTATCTTCTATAAGTATGTTCCCAGTTCTTTCTCACACATTACTTTTGTGCACCCTCTTTTCTTTTCTTTTCTTTCTTCTTTCACACTTATTTCCTCCATGCATGCTTTCGTGTCTTCTTCTCTGTCAGTTATTGTGCTATATGGTAACATGTCAGAATGATTTTGTCACATGCAACCTATCAAAGTGCACCAACATGGCACCAAATCTTTGTAACCAACTTAAGTGTGACACGTAGCAAAAAGTGACAAAATAGCTGATGACATGGGTTACACTCCAGATTACTCAAGTTTAAATCTTGTTGGGGTTAGCACACCAGTTGTATAGATAATATATCATATCTAAGCATACGTGTAAATAAAAAGGATATATTCTACTAGAAGAAATATACAAAACAAGATATATAAATCAACACCAGATTTAACATGGTTCACCCAATGTGGGCTACATCCACCAAGAAACAAGACAATCTATTATCTAAAGCTTTCACAAGATATACAATGAAGATTTACAATCTTCCACACCATTGTTAGGAATAAACTTAGGTTAAATCATCATTTTCTAAGTTGTAATGTTAAAGTAATTAAATTTAATTACTTTAACTTAGTTAGTTGTTAGTTAGCTATTATCTAGTTGTCACATCCCTAGATTAGTGGGGGCTATACTATTGTTAGTTTGTTGCTTTAGAATGTTCCCAGATGTGATTAGTTAGGGGAAATATGCTATTTCTACATATTTTCCATAGTTAGTATATTTGATCCACTTTCCGTTGATGTTTTTATAGGTTTTTAATGTCTATAAACATTACAATTTCTTCATTTGATAACATGAAGGGGTTTCTAGAATATTACACTGTCAAGATTTGGTATCAGAGTTGGTTGATCCAATATCTGTGAGGATCACTCATCCTCTAAGGAGAGTGTGTTGCAGAAGGTTCAGTGTTCATTACTGCAAGTTTGAGCTTGGAGGAACCATAGTTTTCCCCAACCTCTTCGAAGCACCTGCCTTGCTTCATGACCCCTAGAGTCCTACATATAGTTACAGATATGCAGATAACTGTTATAGATTAAAAAAAATTGATTGTATTGCTACATTTAGTAGATTGTGCCGAATATTGAGGCCACTCAGTTTCAACACTGTGCACTAGGGAGATGTGGCGATAACTACACCTATTTGCTACTAAGCTCTTCACTGAGAGTGAGTTATACCTGTGATGTAGACATTCAAAGAGTTGGGTGTTGTTGATAACATCGTATCTATGCACGAGTTCCATGTGTGGATGAGGTGAAAGATCTTAGATAGTCCCTGCAGTCAATAAAATATATATAGAGAGACGTCCACAACACCTTAGAATAGGTTTCTTTTAGCATTTGTGTGCTAATAAATGTTAACCTCGTGTAAACATATTTTTGTTTTAGAGCTGTTTTTTCTCTCTTATTCACTTCAAACCATGATGAATTAAGGGGGGAATGTTAGGAATAAAATTAGGTTAATTCATCATTTACTAATTTGTAATGTTAAAGTAATTAAATTTAATTACTTTCAATTAGTTAGGTGTTAGCTATTATCTAGTTGTCACATCCCTAGATTAGTGGGGGCTATATACTATTGTTATTTTATTGCTTTAGAATGTTCCTGGATGTGATTAGTTAGGGTCAATATACTATTTCTGCATATTTTCCATAGTTAGTATATTTGATCCACTTTCCGTGGATGTTGTTATAGTTGTTCAATGTCTATAAACATTATAATTTCTTCATTTGATAATATGAAGGGGTTTCTAGAGTATTACATTGTCAAGAACATCTCAGATGTAGAGTACTTTCTTTCACACAAGATTTTTCTTCTTCTCCAAGAATTCTCTCTCTCACAATTATTCTCACAATAATCATCAACTTTTACAAGTTCTTCTTAATTCTTACTTATAAACCCTAGCTTTCCTTCTTATATAGGCATATACAAACTTTGGGCACTTAGCCATGCAATTACAATCAATAGATCTACTTTAATACTAAAAATAGATCTAATTCCTGAGAGTTAAATAAAACACTCGTGCACAAGTAACTGACATCGGTTAGCCCTAACTGATGTCAGTTCCTCCTTTCCTGACCGATGTCGATCATAGGTGACCAATGTCGGTCCCTCCATAACTGATGTCGGTTACTGTATTTTCCAAAAAAAATCATATTGCATACTAATTCTAAGTAATTGAGCTCCACAACTCAACAATCTCCCACTTGGAAATTAATTACTACACCATACTCGTACATTATCATTCTTGGATCCTTCCTTAGCTTTGTTTCTTTCTCTTCAAGTCTCAAACTCAAAGACCAACAGAAGTGGAGTGTAGCTCCAACTTCTCCTTTGCTAATGGCTTCGTTAGCATATCCACAGGGTTCTCACTCATATGAATATTTTAGAGATTCAACTTCCCATCCTCCAATACTTGTCGTATGAAGTGATACCTCAATTGAATGTGTTTCGTTCTTGAATGAAACATTAGGTTCTTTGCTAAATGAATTACACTTTGACTGTCACTGAAAAATTTGCAATCATCTTCCTCCTTTTCCAACTCTTTCATGAACCTACTCATCCATATCATCTCTGTGCTAACCTCTGTAGTTGAAACATACTTTTCCTTTGTAGTAGACAAATCCACAACCTTTTGCAATCTTTAAATCCAGCTAATAGTCGTCCCACCTACTGTGAAAATATATCCAATAGTGTTCCTTCTACCATCCAAATCTCCAGCCATATCTAAATCAACATAGCCATATAATGAAATATCTTAACCTCTATAGCATAACCGCATGCTAGATGTCCATTTCAAATACCTGAATATCCATTGGACCACTTTCCAATGCTCTTTACTAACCTGCACAAGGATATAATCCTCCTAAGACAAATATAATTTCTTGTTCTTCCTATCTCTGTGTATTCACATGCCAAGGATTAATTTTTCAACTCCTAAATCCTTCATAGAAAATGTGTGAGCTAGCTTTCCCTTAAGCTCACCAATGTCCTGCATACTAGATCCTGCAATAAGCATATCATCGACATACAGTAACAAAATAATATAGCTCCCATTTTCAAGATTCTTAAAATATATGAAATGGTCAGATTCACATCTCAAGTAACCATGATCATGCATAAAACAATCAAACCCCTTGTACTATTGCCTTGAAGCTTGCTTGAGCCCATATAGGCTCTTTTTCAACCTGCACACTAATTTCTCCTTACCCTTGACTTCATACCAAAGCAGTTGTTGCATATAAATCTCTTCATCCAAATCACCATGAAGAAAATTTGTCTTCACATCTAGTCACTCTAAATGAAAATCCTCTACTACAACTAAAATCAATACAATACGATTATAAGTCATCTTAACAATAAGAGAAAATATTTCACCAAAATCAATACCTGCTTTATGTGAAAAACCCTTTACTAAAATCTTTGCCTTGTACCTTTTCTATCCACCCTCTTCTTCCTTAATCTTGTAAACCCACTTGTTCTGAAATGTCCTCTTTCTTACTGGCAACTTAACCAAATCCCAAGTCTTGTTTTGTTCAAAGAAGTCCATCTCCTCATCCATGCCATGCTCCCACTGAATGTGGGTCTCATCCTTCATTGCTTCTTTAAAACTCTCTGGTTCACCATTATTAGTCAATAATAAATAAAATAGAGGTGTAAATATTTTTAGAGGTTTACTTACCCTTTGTGACCTTCTCATAGGAGTTTGGGGTACCGGAGGCTCATTCTGGACCTCTTGGATATTTGCATCCAAATCTGACAGTGACCGACACTGATCACCTGTAAACGACGTCAGTTATACTAACTGATGTTAGTTTGGCTCTTCTGTAACTAATATTAGTTCTGCTGACCAATGTCAGTCAGGGGTCAACTGACACTAGTTACTGTGTAAACCTTTTGGTATTACTTTTAAATTCGAGAGTCCGTTTTCATTCATAAATTCTCAACCGGTTCATTCTTGGGTATCAAAATTTGATCCATGTACATTCTCTTTTCATTTCATTCAATATCATGACTCTTAATAATTTTAGAATTCTCTAAATCCCAAAAATGGAATCCAAAATCACCATATCCATAACCAATGAAAGTGCATCTCTTGAATTTTGCATCTAACTTTTTCCTATTTTCCTTATCAATATGCACAAAATCTTGTGAACCAAAAAATTTAAGAAAAGAAATATCTACCTCTTTTCTAGTCCAAGCTTCCTCCAGTATTCCTCCATCTATTGAACTTGAAGGCCCACGGTTAATCAAATAAAATATTGTATCAACTGCTTCTTCCCAAAACTGCAAGAGAAATCTAGAATGTATCCTCATACTTCTAGAACAGTCCATGATTGTCATGTTCATTCTTTCTGCAACATCATTTTCATGTGGTGCTCTTGGAATGGTTCTTTGTCTACGTATCCCATTCACTGAACAATAATCATTAAAATCCTTTCTACAGTATTCACCATCATTATAAGATATAAGGCATTTTAACTTTGAATTTGATTCATTCTCAACAAGGGATTTCCATATTTTAAAAGTCTCAAAAACATCATATTTACGTTGAATACAATAAACCCATACCTTTCTTGTATCATCATCAATGAAAGTAACATAATATTGGTATCCTCCATGAGAAGCTACCTGAGCTAGTCCCCACACATATAAGTGTACAAGCTCCAATTTCTACTCCTTCTTAGTTGCCCCAACTTTGAGAAATCTTACTCTCTTTTACTTTCCAAAGACACAATGCTCACAGAAATCAAGATCTAAATCTTTCAAATCTAATAACTTACCCTTAGCCTTTAATATATGCATTCCTTTTTTACTCATATGACCTAGCCAATTATGCCACATGCATGCATCTGAATTTGAAGTAGATAATGTAAAAAAGGAATCAGCAACACAGGTAGATAAATATAACGTTCTTACCTTCTTACCTCTGTCCACAACAAAATCACCCTTAGTGACTTTCCAAGAGTCTCCTGTAAAAGTAACTATGCATCCATATTCACCTAAATGCCCTCCAGAAATAAGATTCCTCTTGAGGCTTGGCACATGCCTCACATCTTTTAATACCCAAATATTTTCATTCTGTAATTTTATATGAACTTCCCCTTTACCAGTAATACTACAAGGTTCATCATCACCCAAATAAACATGTCTAAAATTACCTTGGACATAATTTCTGAAATAACCCTTATTAGGGGTTGCATGGGAAAAGCTCCTGAATCTAAAACCCATGATTCAATTCTATTATCCAAAGAAAGAATAAGAGCATCTTGCATTAACTCTACTGCAACAAGATTTACTTCTTTACCTTTGTCTGGTTATTGGTTCTCTTTATCCTTTTACCAACAATATTTCTTTACATGTCCTTATTTTTCACATTTCCAATAGGTAATTCCCTTACCTCTGAAATTAGATATGTTATCCCTTGAATTTGATTTCCCATTACTCTTACTCTTGGATCTCTCCTTCTACCTGCCCCTATTTTCTACATTCAAAGCATTCCCAGATGATGATTCCTTTGTACTCTTCTTGTGAATTTCTTCATTCAAGATTATACTAACCACATAATAAAACTTCAAAATATTATTAGCAGATTTTGTATTACTAACAGCCATTACCAAGTTATCCCAACTATTAGGAAAAGAACATAAGAATAAAAGTACTTTCACTTCATCATCAAATGATATATCAACCGATTTTAACTAACGTACAATAGACTAGAAATCATTCAAATGACTAGATGTAGATCCACCTTCATGCATCTTAGAACTAAATAGTTTCTTCATCAAATAAACTTTATTTGAAGCACTAGGTTTTTCATATAAATTAGCAAGATATTTCATTAACCCTGTCGTAGAAGTCACTTATGTAATATTGGAAGCCATGGATTCTTCCAGGCTCAATCTTATAGATCCCAAAGGATTTCTGTTAATAATCTTCCATTCTTCATCCATCATCTTTGTAGGTATAGAATTCTCATCAAACGTTAAATACAAATCTCTTTGATACAGATAACTCAATCTACATCTTCAATAATTGATAATTTCGGTCGTCAAACTTCTCTACCTTGTATTTTTTTCTTGTGCCATTTTTTTAGCTCCCACTCAATCAGAAAACCATCTGTGAGTAAATATGTCAACACATAAAACCCTCAAACAAATCTCTGATACCAGTTGTTGGTGTTAGCACACCGGTTTTACAGATAATATATCATATATAAGCATACATGCAAATAAAAGAGGATATTCTACCAGAAGAAATATACAAAACAAGAGATATAAATCAACACCAGATTTAGCATGGTTTACCTAGTGTGGGATGTGTCCATCAAGAAACAATCCAATTTATTATCCAAATCTTTCACAAGATATGTAATTAATATTTACAATCTTCCACACCTCTTAGATGTACAATACTTTCTTTCACACAAGCTTTTTCTTCTTCTCCAAGAATTCTCTCTCTCACAATTATTCTCACAATAATCATCAACTTTTGCAAGTTCTTCTTAATTCTTACTTCTAAACCTTAGCTTTCCTCATCATATAGGTGTATACAAATTTTGGGAACTTATCCATGCAATTAAAATCAATAGATCTACTTTAATACTAAAAATAGATCTAATTCCTGAGAGTTAAATAAAAAAATCCCACATAGGTAAACAACGTTAGTTAGCCCTAACTGATGTCGGTTCCTCCTTTCTTGACTGATGTCAGTCATAAGTGACTGATATCGGTTACTATATTTTCCAACAAGTTTTATATTGTATGCAAATTTGAAGTAATTGAGCTCCATAACTCAACAAATCTTAGCAGGAATAAGTAGATGAACAGTTGGAAAACTTTTCTCATGTCATTAATACATGATCCGATTGCTCCAACCACCAGATTTGATTCAAATCTCACCTCCTTCCTTATCCTACACTCCAAATAGACATGGGGAAGTTTATTTGACATATTTATAGGCATATTTGTAGGCATTCATTGCTTGATGTTGGTGGTTGAGTTTTCAAATCAGATTTTTCCTCCTTCTCCTCTTATCTCATCCATTCATCTATAAATGTAAGATTATTGTTCATTGAAAAAAGGTTGGAATCTTTCAATTTTTATAGGTATTTCCTTGCATTTTGAGTTTCATACCTTTATACCTAGTCTTTACATGTGGATATCGGCCTCATACACCATTGTAATCGACTATGTATTCCTGGAAGTAATAGAAGCATTTTTTTGTGGTTATTCTCTTCCTTAACATGTTTTTATTCTTCTTCTTTTCCTTTCCTACACTTTGTGTGTTTGGTGTGTCTTCTCATGTCCCTTACGTCTCATTTTCTGACTGTGTCTCCTGAAAATGATTATGCAATTGTGCTCCAGTTCATGTTATGCATTTATATCCTTCCTTTGCACATTTCCCTTTGTATTTTCTCAAATATGATCATGTTCATCCCCCTTCTTTCTGGTGTTATTTCCTTCTTTATTTTTATTTTTCCCTTTCTGCATATCCTTCTATCCTTAGTCCTTTGGCATGTTTAGCTTAGGATTTCCCTTTCATCATTAGGAATAGCAGTAGCAATAGAAATAGGAATAATAAACGGCCTTCTATGGAGGTCTGTCTTAAGTGCGTAAGCTCCTGCAACTTGGAGATAGTCCTATTGTTTTCTGAATGACTTAGTTCAACCTGATTTGAGATGGCTAAAAGATTGAGCTCCAACAATTTTTGGAAGACCCAGTGGGACAAACATTGAAATCTTAAATTTCATCATTGCTAAGTTTTAGTGTGTGAGTTAGTGATTTCCAACCTTTGGAGGCTTATTTCAAACACATCTAGTAATTCCTAACACTCATATCTATTGTTTTTAGTAGTTTGCATGCCTTTCATGAGAAGGATACATACTAGACAAAGTGCAGCAGCTGAAGAATCATTTGAATACCTCCATCTTTCTCTAAGAAGAACACATAGCAAAAAAACTATGTGCACATCTCCATCTCCCGTGTGCTAATGAATTTCCATGTCACCTCTTAATAGGCCGCATGTGCAACCTATCATGGAAGCTCCTCCACCACCTCCAAGGAACTTTACCAACTTCACAGGAAAACTTCCTCTCATTTTGAATGTGCAACATGATATGCTAGCAGTATCACTCAAGAGTATTCCATACTTCACCAATGAGCATTAAGTCACCCTTTTTGAGAACATCCAAGATCTAGCTAAAGTTTTCTCTGTATATGTAATCACACATCACAATATAGCAGTAAGGATTCTTACATCTTGTCTCAAGGGAAAATCACTTTAGTGGTATAGAATCCTGAGACCTATATCTATTGCCAGCTGGTATGGGCTTAGAACGGATCTTTGTAAATATTTTAAAGACAAATCAAATCACCTATCTTTAGTGGAGCAACTGACGACATCAAAAAGAGTTCCCAATGAGAAAATTATTGATTTTAATATCAGATTCCAAAAGACTTGGGATAGAATTCCTCAAGTGGTAAGGCCTACAACCTATCATGTTTTCCTGTATTATCTTAGGGATTTAAATAGTGAAATTCTAGTAATGATACAATCCATGGGAGGTATAACCTTACCTGTTGCATATAATATTACAATAAGGGAAAAGAATCGTCTTATTCAGGTGGGAAATTTAGCTTCAAGACCACCCACGCCCTTATTTCTAGAGATGTCTCCAAAACCTCATCATTATGTTGCTCATGGTCCCGTATAGAGCGCATAACCCATTGCATCCACATCCTAATCTCCTGTGCAGCAGAAGCAAGATGAAGAAATGAAGGCACTGATTAGAAAATTTTCTAATAAAGTCAAATATTTAGAAAAGGAACATCCACAAGCCTTCAGAAATAGTTCTAATCAAGGATATAGGCAAGGTCATCATCCCTATAGAAATCAGAGATATTGGTAGAACCAATAAAATGACAAATTACATGCTAATGCGTACATTCCACTACAAGTAGTTCCTCCTACGTAGCCTCTTCCAGCTCCCAGTTAAATTCAAGCACTAGTTCTAGTATAGAACAATATAGCACTAGAGTTAGAATGGTGTTTTCCTTGCAATATGCCTCACAATTAGAATCATTGTGCCAATGATGTGCGTGCATAGGATTACATGATCCAAGCTACTTCTATTAGTGAACCTTCCACAAGTGCAACCAAACCTGAGAATCAAGAAATTCTAGAAGTTCCTCCTAAAGCAAACTTTATGTTCTTTGGCACTGAAGACTTATGTGTAGTCAATCAAGCTGCAGATGATACAAATAGACTACATGCCCAGGTTGCTAATAACACAAGGTATAAGAAATTAATTCTTGAGTTGGATCGTAACCTTCAGCTCATGTCACACAGCCTAATGTTCAAAAGCACAAGGATACATCTCATCAAAACAAAATTCATGGCATGCAGGTTCCTATGCGCAATACTCCAACAAAAGTGGAGTTTTCCCCTCCTTTGGTAGGTCAAGCCTCTGCACCTGAAGAATCAAGAAAATATGTTTGTATACCCCAAATGCATAAATCAATGGACCTTCCATTCAACATTGTGGACAAAATGAAGAAGACAAATGTCAATGTCACAATCTAGGATGCCCTGGTCATTCCATCTCAGCGTGACCTATTGCATGAAGCTCTGATATAGCTTCCACGCGCTGATCTAGTTGTCCAGAAAATGCATGCTACTATAAATATCTTTCAAGCAGAGGAGAAGAAAGAAAGTAATTTTTTCAAAACCTCGCCCTTTTATATGTCCTTCATCATAGGAAAACACCTTGTGCATAATAGTATGAGTCACTCAGGCGCTATTTTTTATCTAATTTTTCGTTCCTTTTTAATTAAATGATCTAGTACTAAATAAAACTAAATAACCCTAACTGATGGAGGTGTAGACACCAAAAATTTGCACCCCTCATCTTTATTTGAATAAATTAATTAAATACATTGATATTTCATGTCTTAAGTCATATACTACACCCCTCGTCTTTGTCCCATTAATTAAATATATCAACACCCCATATCCTAAGTCAAATACACATCCTTATCCAATTAAATACATAGACATCCCATCATTATCACACTTATCTCATGTGAATCCTTCTTTACAATCATTAAATCCTACTCAACCACCTAGGAATCTTCCTAAAGTCCAACTTAGGAAAAATCAAATCAAATCTAACCTATTTCAAAACCTCCTCAACTATCACAACACATCCCCAATCACCTAACAAATTAACACCTTGAAACCCAAAACCAAAATCCTTGTTTTACAATTTTTTTCAACCATTTTCCAAACAAAACTCAAACAACCTAAAATCATCGGCAATTCAGGTAATCACCAGTGATTATTTAACCCAATTTTGTAGTTTCTCAGAGGGATCCTCAACTTTAATTCATGAGTTTTTGTTTTCCATTTGGTTTCACAACATCTTTTATATCATCACTAAGTACCATAACATTTGAGTTATCAATTAGTGGCATTATCAACAATCATTAAACTTTTTCAAGCCATTTTTGGAGCTCCTATGGATCAGCATTCCATCACTCAACCTACTAATTCCAACGGCTTCCTGCATCATCCTTCATCAAGGTAAGAAAATTATTTTATCTTCACATTAACTTTACAGGTACTTTTGTCAATTTATTCATCTATTTTATATCATTTATAAGCCCTTGCCAGTCTGAAATATCATGTTTAAATCATTAAGCATTTGAATTTATCATTTTTTCAAAAAAATGTAAGATGTCAAAAGAAATGAGACAGGGGGTGAATCATTTCTGATTAATTTTACAATCTTTAAACCTTCTTGATTAGAATCGGAAATCAAACCATGAAAAAATTAAAATGCAAGCAAGAATACTAGTACACAGGACACCAAATTTATAGTGGGAAACCCATAGAGGGAGAAAACCCACTTGAAATTAAGGCTTTTTATTAAGAACACCAATTCCTAGTTTACGATGATTTCCACTTTGGTTAAGCACCCACACAACCTATGAAGCACCTACTTCAAAATCCTTCAAGCACCCACTAGAAGGCAGCCAAACACCAACTTAACAAGTTTAGCAAGAAGCAACTTGCTAGAAGCACCTACTCTTGTGACCTAAACACCCAGTTATTAAAAATACAATGACATTATACAATTTGATCATTTAGTTCCTTGTTGCTTCATCAACAGATTATGACCACTTTACTAGCATACTTCATTCATGTTTTTGTGTTATACCTCGTTCACTGATTTTGTCTTCTACTTCACAGTCATTTTCTACATTCATCTACTATCATTATTTTCAACTCTCTATATCAGTTCCCTCTTTTCTTTTTTTATTCTCACTGTCTTTCTATCTCATCTCAAGTTTCAATAACTTTATGATCACAATCTTCAATCAGTCCTCTTTCTTCCTTTTATCGTCCTCTACCCATATCTTCACTATTTTTCTTCATATTCTCTGTATATATCACTATCATCTTACAAGTATGAACATGATTCTTTTCTGATCCCAAATATCTTTCAAAACTTATACATCTGACATTTAAATTGCTTGTTCAACCAATCCTCTGTTTTTGTCACTATTTTCCTTTCAAATTCATACAATACTTCACAAAATTCATAACTTTTTATCTTAGCCCTGTTTTTTTTATCAGTCCTCTTTTTCACTTGAAACTTGTGTCCTCGTATACCTTATTATATTTTCTACTCAAAATTATTCATTCCTCTTTTTCCATTTATCACAGTCAACTACTTGTCTTAGTGCTCAGATATCTTCTATTGTTTATGTAGCATATCTTTTTCATTATATTTCTTCTGATTATTTGAGTTATATACATTTCATTTGTCTTCTCTCTATCTATTTTAATACTACTAAACTTATATTAAAGTAAATTTCCAACCAACAACTTATTCCATACACATTTCAACTTCTCTTATCCTAAGAACTTCAAATTACAACCCTTTAAGTTCCTACCTCTTCAACTTCATTCTTCATAATATTCCCTTTGACCTTTTATCTCTTCCTTTTATTGATCAAAATATATTTTATCAAAAGTAAGTCAAAGAGACCTAAGTCTCTTCACATTCCAGCTCGTGCCTAGATTTTAACACATGCATACAAGACAAACTTTGAGTTTTTCACCTACTTTGACAGTCTCTTGTACTTATGTGCATGTGGTTTCCTTTTTGAGGAGATTTTAATAATGAATTTTGTTGGAATTTAACAAGTTCATACATCTTCTATTAGGTCTGATGAACTTAACCTTGCACCATGACTCAAATAATCTATGCACATTCTCTTTAAGAAACTTCAAGACAGTATACATTGATGATGGATCAATTTTTGGACTTTACAAGGCATGCAAAACCTCACATTACCATCAACATAGACAAAAAAAACATCATTTTACTTTGACACAAACCAAAAATATCTCTACTCAATTGATAGTGAGCATTAATCATTGTGACAAAGTAATTAGAGATTTTTGTTATCAACCAGGACCATTTCAACCTTGGAAGATTGTTCTCATATCTTTTTTGGCCCTTAACTACCTTGAATCACTAAATAATAAATCTCAAATACATGAATCACCTTTGGAATGAACCAAAATAGTGTTAACACTGTCAAATATTTGACTGTTCATGGGTTAGAAAAATATTCTACAAAATTATCCATCAATACAAAACCAAACTCAATAATTCCTTTTACAATCGATTCATGATGACCTTGCAAATATTTTTCCACAAATTCATGGATTTTCATTGGTTATGAAGTGAGATTCGACCCAAAAAGTCTTCGTGGAAACCCTAGGTCAAGGTATTGTGCACTGTGGAGCCCGAGAGCCAATTTAATTTGATAACTTCCAATAAAAGGCATGAAACTCAAAAAATTGAAGTATTGTGGGTAGATAGAAGCACCAACTTCCATCTCAAACAATATATTTGTTTGAAGGTCTTCAAATTTTCTACAAGAATTTAATATTACTATGTGTATGAGTCAAGATTATGACTGGTTAGATATTTAACATCTCACAATACCTAGGAAACCCCTGAATTCATATTCAATGGAAATGAAAGGAACAATAATCATGCAACTGACTTCAACTATCATGGAATTTGAATCAAAATAATGGAGTATAGTCTAGTTAGCTATGACAGTGTCAAGGAATATGTGCAATCTACAAAGTGAAGGGAGAAAACACCATTTCAACCCACTGCTACATCTATACCATGATCAAATATTGAAGGAGAAGACTTACCATATTCCATACATGCTAAGAACTATTGTACAAGCTTGAAGACTCTCATTAAAGAGCTTAAATGGTAGCCACTAGAATATTGTACCTTGAAAGATGACCATTAATAGCCTCTGCACTGAGCTTGAAAACTTGAGTGTCAATTTATGATCAAGGAATCATGTGAATTCATAAAAAACCTCTAACAAATATTGAAAAGGCCCAAACCAGTGAATTTTAGACCAAAAATGACTTTTACCTCCATTGATTTCATAACCTGTCTGAGAAGGAAAATAACTGCCTTACTAAAATGGATAGAAAATTTCAACCACACCTCAAATTGAATTTTTTTTTTTGCACATGAATTATAGGAAAATTTTCTTCAAAAAAGTATCTTATGAATTATCCAAGAATTCCTTCATATTTTTTTTGAGTGCTAAGAAACTAGGGGCCTCAAAATGCATTTTTCAAGAAGGCAGTATTTGAAAAATGTGAATAACTCAAAATCCCCATTATAGAATCTGATGAAATTTCACATGGAGTACTACAAGACATCCATATACACGTTCCATGTGTTTGTTAGCCATATGTTTTCTTGTGAATCTCTGATCAATCTCATTTGCATTAGAAAACACTGCTAGTTCTCAAGGATACTTTTTTTACACTTTAGAAATTTGACTCTAGGGGATAAAATGAGCCTTGTTTTTGCTCACACATGCTGTAGAAATTATTCCTAGGCTTCTCCCATGCTCACATTACCTTGCCATGAACTGTACCAATCTGTCCTCATCTACCATTGATAAGGCACAAAAAACTATCCTGAAAGGGCACTACCAATCAAGTCACTGAAATGATGCCTAACTGGAGTATCATGACCAATCAAGTGTTGATTGCCATCAATTTCACTTCGAGATTGATCATAAAAACACTTAGGAATGATTGAAGGTCTATTTAAATGGCAAGTAGTGATCCTAATCGGTACCACACTACAAACTTTGATGGTGAATACATTTACATACATGGGGTCAGACTGCAAACTTTGTATATCATCCCCCTTTGAAAATAAGGTTGAAAAATAAACAATCTTATATTACCATGAGGAGATATGCAGAGGTAGTAAAAGCTACATATGATGATGTTCAACATTGATTTTACAGGAGAATGTGATCGATTAGCATGATGTTGTGCATTTTGAAAATTATAATTCCACCCTTTTGCATAAAAAAAAACTAAATCACTATCATGGATAATGTAGAACCGGCACTTACTTCTCCTTATGACCATAAGATCCCCCTATGGTCTGTATTACAAAAGGTCTATGTCTAATCAATTCTATCATAACTGGTGAGGAAGACTGATGGTCATGAGAAGTCTTAGTCCCTAAGATCAACTTCTCATCCAGTCAAAGTGTGCAAGCTATCTATGAGGTATCACCAAAATGTGTCAAATACAACTTACAATGGTTTCAACGCTTGGGATGGGGGTGTATAATGGTGGAGGTATACAAAAATGGGATTAATTATCATTGTGTAGTGGGAGATGGATAACTGTGAGGATTAGTGCAATAGGAGTGAATAAAATATGTAATAATTGAGAGTACCTAGAATAACTACAAGCATGTGCTAGAAGAATGTACATTAAACATCTGGACTTTTTATAAATGTAATAAATCTTTTCCAACTCCTTTGATAAATACTTGGAATTCAAGTATTTACCATGCATACAACTTGGAATTCAGATTTGAGAGATGGAATAACTCCCCTAAACCATAAAAAAATCATATATTACATTTCTAATAGGTCATATTAGCTATCAAACCCTACACCACTGCAAGAGACATGCAATATTTGAAATGTAAAATGTTCATTACTGCCTTTATGTATCATCTTTGTAACTTGATGACCTCAAATGCATATTTTTTACACATTATTAGAAACGAAACATCGTAAGACAATACAATCTTCTATATAAGGATAAGTACTAATAGATCCACTAGGAAATTGATGAGACCAATGTAAGGAAATATCAATAAGAATATTAAGAAATTATCTCAGATGTAATCTATTATTATAATGTGAATGAATAGATAACCTAAAACCCTTCAGATACATGTAAGAATACATTCGTACTCTTCTTAACTTTATTATCCTTGTGATTGTTCCAAAGGATAAAATAAAACTTGTAGCTCCTCATTTTCTGAAAGAGTTGACGGATCGTATCGGAAACTATGCACCATAAGGAAGTTGCACTCAAGTTAAATCAAAATAGATCCAACGTATTCACAAGTAAGAATCGATCAATAACTGAATAAACTTGCATAACTGAACAAAGCTTGTTCAAGAGAAAAAGACAACGGAGTGTCTTGGCATGCTCATAAATGAAAAGTAAAGGGGTACATATAGGGTGTTTAGTAACCCTAGTGCAAGACACACATGAAACCCTAAACCTAACCCATGTGAGATGACCCTCCAATATGAGAAGAGGACACATAGGACCTTCATCAAAGCTAGGGTAGTAGCTGTGATGAGTTAGACAAAAGAGGAAGACACTCCTAAATAACTAAGAAAGATGTGCCAATGGGGCCCAGAAACTAAAGGCCTGATAAGGTGCCCATATACAAACACAATCTTCCTAGAAGAAGAAGAAAAAAAAAAGGACTACATAGCCCAAAGAAGATGGGTAGCTGCAGAATACCTCACCCCAAGAAGATACCGTAAGTGAATAAACTTCATCTTAGTGAAGGGCTTGGTGAATACATCTACAATCTGATCAGTTGTCTGAATGTATTGAATGTCGATGATACCATCATGAATAAGCTCCCGTATGAAGTACATATGAATCTCAATGTGCTTTGTTCACTGATGCTGAACTAGATTTCTGTAAATAGAGATTGTGCTCATGTTATCATAGTAGATAATGGTAGGCCACCGAAAGTGGATGCCAAACTCTGTCAGAATACCCTGTAGCCAAATAGCTTCTATGGTAGCGTTAACTGCTCCTCTGTATTCTGCCTCTATATATGATATTGAAATTACATTCTGCTTCTTGCTAGACCAACTAATAGGACCCAAACCAAGAGAGAAACTATAGCCAGAAGTAGATTTCTGATGATCTAAGTCAAAGGCCCAATCAGAATCTGTGAGTCTAATCAAGTCAATATCAACTCCTCCATGATAGTGAATGCCATCGGTATAAGTTCCACGAACATAGTGAAGGATCCATTTAGCTTCTTTCCAATGTAGCTCATGTGGATCTTGTATGAGTCTAGACACGATCTCAATAGCATATGATAAATTTAGTTGAGTGTGAGTCAAGTAAATCAAGCTCCCTACCAACTATTGATAAAGAGTACCATCAACCAAGGGAGTAGAGCAATCTAAAACCAACTTCACCCCGAAAAGAAAAGGAGTAGGAGAAGACTTGCAATCAGACATCTGAAACTGAGCTAGCAAATCAAGAGCATACTTAGGTTGCGAAATCAAGATTCTCGAGTCAGATTGTGAAATCTGGATCCCAAGGAAGTAATGAAGCAGACCTAAGTCAGTCATGGAAAACTTGTTGGCTAAGGAAATGTTCACAGAATCAATAATAGAGGAAGATTTTCCTGTGATCAACAAGTCATCAACATATAGAACAAAAAGTAGTATGGAGTCATCTTGTCGTAGAATATAAATATTTGGATCAGAGTGACACCTAGTAAACCCTGATGTAAGTAAGAAGGAATCCATCTTGGCATACCAAGCCCGAGGGGCTTGTTTAAGGCCATAAAGAGACTTTTTAAACTTACAAACGAGGGAGGAATCTTGGACATAACCCGGAGGTTGTTCCATATAGATCTCTTCCTCTAGGTCACCATGAAGGAAGGCACTCTTAACGTCCATTTGATGGACTTTCCATCTGTTCGTTGTGGTAATGGCTAGGGTCAATCGAATAAAAGTCATTTTTGCAACCAGAGCAAAGGTTTTTGTATAATCAACCCCAGCTATCTGGGAGAAACCATTAGCTAATAATCGTGATTTAAACTTTTCGACGTCTCCATCTACTCCATACTTTGTTCGGAACACCCACTTACACCGAATGATTTTTATTCCTTTCGAAAGAGTGGTGAGATCCCAAGTATCGTTCTTCATGAGAGAGGAATACTCCTCATCCATAACACTCAGGAATACCATAAGCCTCCCAGAAAGACTGTGGATCAGAAGAAAATGTGAAGAAAGAGTGGGGTCCAACAAAATCTAAGTGAGTACGTCTCATATCTAAAGTATCTCAAACTAAATCTCCAGCACTTTGCAAATTTTTCTTGGCCCAAAGGGGACCAGGAGGATCAGGCTCAAATTCAGAAGATTCTTCACTTGAGTGGGAAGGGACATACTCCTCATCATCACTACTGTCATAATCAGAAGACTCAAAGTTCTGATGGTTGGGAGGATCAGGAAGAGGAGCACGCTCAACAATATCATCATCTGATGAGTCAAAATCTAAATCAGCGAGTTGAAGAACCTCTATAGGTGGAGAAGTAGAAGTAGAAGATTCATCAAAATTAACACTTCTCTAAATATATAGCTCATGAGAAGTAGGATTCATCAATCTATATCCCTTCACGCCATCAGGATACCCTACAAAGATACAAGGTTTGGATTGTGGTTCCAAGGCCTTGCGTTTCTTCTTGGGAATCCGAGCCATAGCCTTGGATCCGAAGACTCGAAAGTGCTCAACATCAGGCTTGCATCCAAACTAGGCTTCAAAGGGTGTCATCCCTCTTACTGCCTTGTGTGGAACATGGTTCTGAATGTAATTTTCACAATTCACTACTTCGGCCCAATACTGTGGAGGAAGAGACTTCGAGTGAATCATACAAGTGGCCATCTCCTTAAGAGTGCGGTTATTTTTTTCTGCAACTCCATTCTGTGAAGGGCTATAAGCAACTATATGCTGCAAAGAGATCCCTTCAAAACTACAAAAATCCATGAACCTATTGTTTACATATTCACCTCCATTATTGGTTCGAAGAACCTTGATAGACCATTCCGCTTGTTTCTCAGCAAGAGCCTTAAAGTCCTGAAAATGTTCAAAGACTTTAGACTTAAGCTTAAGAAAATATACCCAAGTATATCACGAATAGTCATCAATGAAGGTTA
This sequence comes from Taxus chinensis, assembly GCA_019776745.2. Classification (NCBI taxonomy): domain Eukaryota; kingdom Viridiplantae; phylum Streptophyta; class Pinopsida; order Cupressales; family Taxaceae; genus Taxus; species Taxus chinensis. The sequence goes on along the minus strand of CM034155.1, from coordinate 188,295,298 downwards.
GCACATAAAGAACTCTAGTAAATGAAGGAGAAGGAAATGGACCAGAAACATCGCTATGAATGAGATCCAAAGGACGAGTGGCTCTCTAGGCTTTTCCTTTGTCAAAGTTCTTTTCAGGATGCTTTCTAAGGGTATAACCCTCACAAAGACCCTTAGAAAACTTGACGCAAGGCAACCTGTTGACCATTTCGTTTGGGCTCAATTGTTCAAGGTAGCAATAATTTAGATGTCTGAAACACTCATGTCATAGCTTACTAACCTTATTTGCATGAGTGAGTAAGGCAATGGGCGTAGAATCAGAAGTACAGTGGGAGAAGGTGTACAACCATGAATAGTGATCTGCCTTACCCTCAACAATTATAGTTTCATTGTTAAGCTCATGAATAATCACCGAGTTAGGACCAAATTCCACTCAAATTCATTCACCAAGGTGAGTAATTTGGTAAACTGATAGGATATTGGTAGAGAGATCAGGAACACTCAACACTTGGTTAAATGTTCCCCCATCCATCTCTACCGATCCACTACCAGAAACCAACACTGTCGTGTCATTACCCATCGTGATTTGGGGCATTCCACAAGGTTCGATGTTGGAAAACTCAACATGCAAAGAACCCATGTGGTGCGAGGCACCGGAATCAATAATCCATGTCAATGAAGGAGCAACTCTGGCTACAAGGGATTTTCCTTTCTTCTTATCATTTTTAGCACCTTTTGCAACATAATACTTGGCCTTCGGAGCACTTTGTTTTATGGATTCATGAACACTTATTTTATTCCTCTCAAGTAAATGAGATAAGTGACTAATCTGTTTCTTAAAATAGTGTTACTCGTCGTGACCAAACTTCTTGCAATAGGAACACAAATACTTGCTTTTTTGTGCCTTAGGCTCAGAATTTGAAGTGTTTGTGTCATTTTTAGGTTTGGTCTTGGTTTCTTTCTTAGGTTGATCCTTTCTTTCTTTCCTCTTTTCAGTCTTCTTTCCCTTGCTAGTACTTGCTACAAGGGCATGTGACTTGGACTTGAGAGACCCTATTTGAATGAGTTTGTCCTCTTCTTGAATGATTTGGGATGAAAAACAGTCAAAGGAGGGCATAGTCCAAGTATCGCCGAAAGTAGCTTTTGTAGTGTAGAAAGTTGACACAAAGACAAAATATTCAAGACCTAGCTTAGAGAGAATCAACAAGATTAGTTGAGAATCTTTCTTTTCTACTTGACATCCTTTTAACAATAATCTAATGTGGAAAATTTTTGAGAAGAAAGCTTGTAGGTTTTCAAAGTCACTAGGATTTAACCCTAGTAGTTCATTTTCCAACTCATGCGCTCTCATGTCATCTAGTTGTCTAAACATCACATCTAGAATTTTCCACACAAATTTAGGTGTTTCAGATGCCTCAATGTGGAAGATCAAGTCAGGAGAAATGGACATGCAAAGAAGACCTAAGGCTTCATCACTACGGTTTAACCACTTAGATTTTTCAGGTTCGTCGTCTGGCTTAGTTTCAGTTCCCATGGTGATGTGGAATAACCCTTTATCCCTTAGTTTCATTATTATTTTTGATCTCCATTCAAAAAATTTGAACGTCGTAAGCAAAGGAATTGAAAGTGCATCCATAGTGAGAGAGAGAGAGAGAGAAAGAAATGCAGAAAAGAAACACAACCACCCAAGACAATAACAACCCCCCTACTTTCGGCACTTTAGATTAGTGTGTTATTTACACTTGGGTCCGTGCGTGTGGTTTGAAACACTTGGTAACTCATCTTGTAATTAGCGTAATGATGCGCAAGAGAGGAGACCACAACAGTGTTTCGTGAAGCGTAACAAAAAAGGACACTGTAAACAAGCACAAGCAAAAAATAGAAAGGAGGCAAAAGCCAACCCTGGTGGTGAGAAAAAACATTTCACATCGTAAAAGAAAACCCCCTTGCTGTAGACTGTGGTGGATGCGCTCACTAGACACAAGCAATAAGAAGGGTGAAATACAAGGTTTGGGAACTCAAGCAGTTCAGATAGTCTTCAAAAATGCCAGAAAAGAGCTTGGAAGGCAAAGAGGTGCATGAAGTGTCACTACACACTTGAGTGCACGATTAGAGGGAAAAAAATGCCAATAACGCCTAAATTTTAGCATTTGGAAACGCCCGATGTTACTATTTTAGAGCTATTGAAGATTTTTTAAAATGACAAAAAAATATTTACATGCCGATAATTTGTAATTAATAAAAAAAATAGATTTAATTAAATTAAATCTAATTAATTACAAAAAAAATAATTAAGATTGGAAAATTAGATCTAATTAAGATCTAAAAAAAAAAAATTAAATAAGATCTATTAAATTTAATTTAATTTAGATCTATTAAAAACTTACCATAAGTGAAAAAGCATACGAATTTGTAAAAAAAATCTATTTGTAAAAAAAAACTTGTAAAAAGCATAAGTTTTTGAAAACACTTACTACAAGGAAACACTTACTAAAGATTTACAATTTAGAAAGAATGTGTTTTGACTAAAAAGGAAGATTTTTTGTTAAATAAGGAAGGATTTTTTTAAAAAACCGTAGTTTTAAAAGTGAGATTTTTAAAGATTTAAAAAAAGGGTTTTAAATGTTGGGAATATTATTATAGTGTGAACATTATATTATGAGTTATTGAAACAACTCATAATTACCTAGAATTATATGTGAAGTTGTTGTAAACAACTTCACGTATTTAACTTATTGTTTGCAACCACTCCTAATTTATAGGAGGTTGTTTTTGCTATTTGTTTGGCTATTTATTAGCCATGTATTGTGTATGTAAGTAACAAGAACATCAATATATTATATTATTCTGGTTCAAACCTATCATGTGGTAGCAGAGTGACATTGATTTATGAGAGAGGCGACGTCCATTCGAAAAAAGAAGAGACCATACGTTTTACAGATCAAATAAACACATCAGCTAAAAGAAACGTGTTATCATATCTTCTACACATTTTTCATGCATTAGCAATGCAAGCCGTTTGGAGCCGTCTGAAACAAATTTTGGGGAGTGTCGTGACCACGCATCGTTGGAGCAGTCCACACAGTTGGAGAATGTAGTGAGTGACAGTTGGAGAAAAGAACTATTATGTAAGCTAGCAGTTAACAAAGACTCATTTTATATTTTATATTTCAGTCATAGTTATATCTAAGCGTGAATAGAACTATTATTGAAGCCTAAGGATATTGTATGGACACGACATATGTACTTTTTATATGCTACACAGTTCACATTCGTAGTCGCCACTTAGAGCAGTCACATTTGGTAATAGCCAAGTCACAGTTGGCATAGGTTAATTAAATCATATTTAAATGTTGGATTTTATGATTTATAATCCATTATAGTTTATGGGTTGCAGTTTTTTAGTTATTTGTTAAAAAAATGTTTAAAGTATTTAAAAATTAATTTCCTTTTATTAGTTTTTAAATAGTGATTTATCAATATTATTATCATCAATTGTAATAATACAATAGTTGTAAAAATAGAGAAATTGAGTCTTGTTGAGAAGTACGAAGGACGTGATTTTCATACATGGAGAATCCAGATGCAGTTGAATTTAATTGAGAAATATTTGTGGGATGTGGTTAAACAAAATATGACAACACCAAAAAATCCAACAAATCTTGCAAAGTGGAATATCAAGGATCAAAAGGCCTTGGGAAGTATTGGTCTCGATTTGTCAAAAGCATACCTACACCATGTAGACTTCACAAAGTCTGCAAAGGAAATCTGGGAGACATTAAACAAGCTATTCGGATCTGAAGCAGACAGTGCTAAGACAACTCTTAAGCAGAGACTTTATGGATTAAAGATGGATGAAAAAGTAAAAATGGCAGAACACATCAGCAAGTTCTGCTCTCTTCTCAATCAGCTTGCAGGTATTAATGAGAAGGTAAAATATGATGATGCCAAAGAAATTCTTTTGAATAGTTTGCCTAAAAAAATGTCTCATATGGTTTTTACTTTGAGCAAGATTAAAATTGGTTTAGAAGGAGTAGTTTCTACTCTTCTTGATCAGAATGAACCTTCAGAACCAGAAGAAGAGGTCTTATATGTACACAATAAAGCTAGTACATCATCAAAGAAGGGTAAGTACAATTCAAAGCACATTCCTACAAAGGGAAAAATCAAATGTTACTATTGTAAAGAAGTGGGGCATGTCATTTTAAAAGCGGGCACAAGATCTACTGGATGATAAGATTGATCAAAAGGCTTATATTGTTGAAGAAGAAACTGACTGGGAAGATTATGCAATTGATGAAAAAATTTATTTCCCTAGCGATGAAGATTATCTCTTCTAAAAAAACCAAACTGGAGGTAGAAGGAAATGGAGGATGGAGGCTACTCAGCGCCTCTCGTCAGTCGCCAACGATGAGGCCGTATTTTGTGGTGGTGACATATTTATTTCTAGTTGTGTGTTTACTTTATCTAGTGTGCAGAATAAAGAGAAATAGTTTGTGTATGTTTGCTTGGTACATGTGAGTATTCCTATATGTTCTCTTGAAGTGTTGTGATGTGGCGTGGAAGGTGTCAGTCAGTGAAATAGTTGTATAGGAGGGCAGATGGTGTCCAGAGGAGAGGAGCAGTATGCAGAGCTAAAAATATGCGTAGGCATATGATTCTAGTTTCAACTACACTTCACCCCATGTTCACACTAAGGGGGTGTATGTTGGGAATATTATCATAGTGTGAACATTATATTATGAGTTGTTGAAACAACTCATAATTACTTAGAATTATATGTGAAGTTGTTTTAAACAACTTCACATATTTAACTTATTATTTGCAACCATTCCTAATTTATAGGAGGTTGTTTTTGCTATTTGTTTGGCTATTTATTAGCCATGTATCGTGTATGTAAGTAACAAGAACATCAATATATTATATTATTTTGGTTCGAACCTATAATTAAAAACGTACCAAAAAAATGACTAAAGTTTTGAGTTTTAAAAGTTTGATTTTTTAAAACAAAAAAAACTTACCAAAAAATTCCATGCGGGTCTGCGAGGGCACGAGGGCAAGGGCTAGCACTGATGCCGGGTAGGGCACGCGCAGGAAGAAATAAATGGGATATTCCATGGGATAGACCACGTGTGGGCAGTAGCAAATGGAGGGTGATGAGGGCGGTTTGAGCACTCGCAGGCAGCAGTAAATAGTGAGCGGTGAGGGCAGTCTGAGCACACGCGGGAAACAACAAATGGAACAGTCCACATGTGGGCAGCAACAAATGGTAGGTGGCGAGGGAAGTTTGAGCATGTGTGGGTAGCATCAAACGGGACAGACCATGGGGTAGTCAAAACGGCACAGGGCAGAGGCCGAACGTAGCATACAGCAGGACAGGTGGCGGGCAGAGCTAGAAGACACAGCAGGGTCGCACCGGGCAGAGCCACAACAACCACAACAATAGCTTTTTTTTTAATTGTAAAAAAATGAAACTTGCAATAACCTATACCTGCACAAAAGACAAAAAAACACAGCAACAAAGAGAGAGAAAAAGCACAAGTTTTTAGAAAAAAAACTAGAAAACCTCTTGTTTTGCTATAGAAACCATGAAAAAAAATCAAGGTGATACTTGCTCAAGGAAAACAAAAAAAACTTTTCCAAGAACACTTTGTTAAAATATGCGTTAACAAGAAAGAAAAGAATATTAAGATCAAAAAGCTTGCACAAGGAACGAAAAAACAAGAGTAATCACAACTAAAAACAAGTTCACATTTACCAAATCGTAGCTCTGATACCATGAAACCCCTCTCTACCATCAGTTCAAGCTTTTGGTGTGACAGAAAATCGTACATGGTATCAGAGCCAAGCAGTTAAGCGTGTCAGCCCCAGAGTAGTGTTGGGATGAGTGACCTCCCGGGAAATTCCCAATGTCACTGCCTCCTAATGTCATTGGGCCTAATTGGGTGTATATGTGGTGGGCCCAGAGCTCATGTGGTTGCATCCGGCTTCATCGTGCGAGGGTGTGTTGGTGTAGCAGCTGATAAACCCGATGAGATCCCTCTCCACCATCAGTTTGAGCTTTTGGTGTGACAGCAAGTCGTGCAGCTATGATACCAGCCAGTTAAGCGCGCCACCCCCAAAGTAGTCCTGGGATGGGTGACCTCCTGGGAAATTCCCAGTGTCACTTCCTCTTAATATGTCGTTGGGCCTGATTAAGTGTATACCTGGCTCCATCGTGCAGGAGGGTATTGGTGCAGCAACTGATTAACATGATGAGATCCCTCTCCACCATCATTTCTAGCTTTGGGTGTGACCATAAGTCATGCAGCTCTAATACCATAAAAGAGTTGATGGATCATATCAAAAATTGTGCACCACAAGGAAGTTACACCCAAGTTGAATCGAAATAGCTTCAGCGTATTCACAAGTAAAAATCGATCAATAACTAAATAAACTTGCATAACTGAACAAAGTTTGTCCAAGAGAAAAAGACAGCGGAGTGTCTTGGAATTCTCATAAATGAAAAGTAAAGGGGTACATATAGGGTGCTGAGTAACCCTAGTGCAAGACACGCATGAAACCCTAAACCTAACCCATGTGAGATGACCCTCCAATATGAGAAGAGGACACATAGAATAACTCACACTAACATTTTCAAGCTTGAAGTCCAAAATGGAACTCACAGATCACAGAGACACTCTCATAATTAGATGACACCTTGTTGACTTTTATAAGCTCTTTTATACTCCAATATGCCAGACTAGCTCAGACCTGCATATAGGCATTAATGTTCTACACAATCATCTTGTTCACTCTTTTTGTGACATCTTTGAACAAGCTTATTCAGTTCACTTATTAATAATAGATCATGTTATCATGTTTCCTTGCATCTTAGAACTGATAGTTTCTTCAAAAGGCAAGATGACTTTACCTTGCAATTGTGACAACATACCTTCCTATTTCTCCACTGGACCTTAGCACATTTTGGGCAATGTCAACTACTCAACAGGAGATAATTATCCCTTTAGACACTTTACAAACCCTTAACATATTTTGAGACTTCAATATCCACTATGTCACAAACTATAGATAGGTTTACATTCCATTTTTACATGCTACCATCATCATTTTAACTTATATATAGTCTTTACATATTATAAGACCATTTGATCACAATCAGTTTGACCTTGCACAAAACACTTCTTACCTTATCAAGGATGTGGATGCCTTCACAATAATAACACTTGTTTGAATCTCTTAGTAACAACTTTCATTCTTAGACCTACAAATAAGACACTAACACTTGTCTTTAATTCATTATCAATCCTTGACAGTATATTTCTCACTTTGACTTTATACTCAACACTGTCCTTGACTCATTTTACATGGATCCAATACTTTTCCCCTAATTTTGATTATGTATATATACTTCAGACATGTAGAAGCAACTTTAGGCTTAAACATACCTTCACCATACTTTATACATCTTCATTATGTATCTTCATATCAGAACACCTAAAACATGCATGTAGCTCATCCTTTAAGGCCTCCTCTATCATGAAGTGGATTATAACTTGACATATACTTACAAAACTTCATTGTTCTATCCCATTTTTATAGCATAACATAGTTCTCTCACCTTTCATTGAGGTTTATATGGTTCTCAAACCACTGATTTTATATTCTACCTTCTTTAGGAGCATCAACTGACTTCAAGAGCCTCATTTTAGACTTAGTAGTTTTTTTCAAATTCCTTACTCTGACATCCTTTATTTATGCTTAAAGGAACTCATTTATACTTGTGCATTCCTTTTTATCCTCAAATACTTTCAAACCATGATTTCATGCCTCAAGGTGACTGTTCAGACCTTAAAAGGAACATACCCAACTTTTCACATGCTAATTAACCTTGGAATCATGCCTCACACTCTGACATCTTGAAGAAATATATATTTCTTGGACATTCGTTTTATTTCATCATCCTTCATATAAGATTCACACAACCTTGACTGAGCTTATACATGACCTATTTTGAACAAGAATTTGGTAACTTTCCCTACATGTTTTGATGAGATCAAATAATTCTAGGCACATATTGAAAGTTTAACAAAAACTAGCTCAACTTGAAAACTAATATACACCATGACATTTGGGACACCAACTCAAACTTTTGACAAGATATTTTTCTCATACCCTTGAGACACAATATTCAATAAAACAACTCATAAGAATGCATTATTTATGTACAAATGATGACAAGAACTTGTGACAAACACCTCTTAGACTCAGTACACCAACTTTGACAAAGACCTTAAGGGACTACCCAATGTTTTCCATACTCTTTTTAATTGTGATAGATTGGACCTTATAGACTTATGCACAGTCGTACTTCATCCTCTAGGCTCAAAGATCAACACCTTTAAGGACCAACTCAGAATTTGAAAAAATGATATATGTCTCAGAATGACTATATGATAAAATATTTCTTCTCTCAATACCTTGACAATATTCATACCTAAGAAAGATAGGTTAGACTTCTGAGAAACAACATGGCATAGAAAGACCTTTACACTTGACTTTGTAGTTAGATTACACTTCTTGTCTTAAGGAATCTCTTCACACCACACAAAGACTTTTGACATGCATCAATACATAAATTTGATCTTAGACAACTTACACATTACATACTTTTGTGCTTTGAAGAGAAACAACAGAAGAAACATGGAAATCCCGTCATGAGAAACACACTTAGATAGTGGAAACACATATTTTTACACTTTGTAATATTATAAGACTTGAACCTTGACAACCACAACATAAGATTACATACCTTATGTATCATGGAGAAGAATCATTTTGACTCCTATGCTTCATTAAAGTGATTATGCCTCCTAGAAGATTAGAGAATGCATACTTTGAGGCTTGAATCATCTCAAAATAGTAAGAAGTCATCAAAAAAACATGATGACTCCATTTTCTCTTTTCTTGTCCTCAAGACCCTATTGACCTTCTTAGCTTGTTTTATAGGTAAGATAACCTCATCACCTGATCTCTCATCTTCTATTAGAGTACCTGATAATAATTCATGTTGTAATTCATACTCCTACTCTACCACTACTTGAGGTAGAAATTTCTCATCCTTGACATTGTGGTTATTTCCCTTTTTCTTGCCTTTTTCATCCTTTGTTGATATCTCATGTAAAGTAGTTTCTCCTGACACAGTATTAGCTTGTTTTTCCTCTTCCATATGTTCTCATGTCACCTTCTTTTAAGTCTTTTCTATTTCAACTTTTGACTTTTCTTTCTTGATCATGTATACCCACTTCATTTCCTTCTTTCTAGGAGTTTTTTTAGGCTTTAATTATTTGGTCTCCTTTCTAGAATTTATCTTCATGTTAGAGGCTTTCTTTACTTTCCATCTGAAGGTATAGAAATTTTTTTTGTGCTTAGGTTTTCTATAATTATAGCAATGCTTTGAGAAATGTCCAACTTCATGACATGTATAACATATGACATGATTTATTCTTTTTCCTGAGTAATGACTGTCATTGCTAACTTGACCTATAGGTTCTTCTAAGTAATGTTTGGTAGTATGACCTTTATTTCTACAGTTGAAACACACTATGCTCCTTTTATATTCAGTAGCACAAGATCTCCATGGGTGCTCTTTTTCATAGTTTTTCATGCACTATTTAGCTCTATGTCCAAATTCATAACAAGAGAAACAATATCCATTAAATTTCCTCTCATACCTGAATCCATTTGGTTGTATGATTGACTTAGATCTTCATGTCTTTGTCTTTTTTTTATGCATATTTTTTGTTTGCTTGCAAGGATCAGTCTTTTCATCTTCCTTGTTTTCTAAACACCTTTGACAACATTCATGACTTGATTCATCCTTCAAATCTATTTTCCTTACTTGTGTCATTTCTTATTTGAGAGTATTCAATTATGCACTTAATTTTCCACACTCTTCAGTCTTTTCTTGGATGGATGCTATATGTGACCTATGTTTTATTTTACCAGAATGTCTTTGTAGATCATTAAAATGATTTGTAACTTGTTTCATTTCAATCTTCAAGGTCTTTATTTCCTCTTCAAGTTTCAGGAATTCATTCTCTTTTTCTTTTAGAGCTCTTGAAAAATTTTCTACAAATGAATATATTTCATTTAATTCTTTACCATGGTGAGCTTCCAAGTGCTTAATCTCATTCTTTAGACCTTCTATTAGATATTGAGAAATATCATATTTCCTCTTCAAAATCGATATAGCTAAAGAACCCATGCTTTTGTCTTCAATATCACCTACAAGTTGTTAGGATTAGCTCCAGAGGACCATGCTTTGATACCAATTTTTGGATGTCACAAGCACTAAGAGGGGGGGGTTAAATCAGTGCTGATCAATTTTACAATATTTAAACCTTCTTCGTTAGGATAAGATATCAAAACATGAACAAATTAAGATGCAAGTAATAAGACTATTACACAGGACACCAAACTTATAGTGGGAAACCCATAAAGGGAGAAAACCCACTTAAAATCAAGAATTTTTATTAGGAACATTGATTCCTAGTTTACGATGATTTCCACTTTGGTTGATCACCCACACAACCTATGAAAAACCTACTTCAAAATCCTTTAGGAACCCACTAGAAAGTAGCCAAGCACCCACTTAAAAGGTTTAGCAAGCAGCAATTTACAAGGAGCACCTACTCCTATGAACTAAGCACCCACTTAGGAAAAATGCAATAATAATATAAATGTTGATCATTTAGTTCCTTGTTGATTCATCAATAGATTATGACCAATTTACTAGCATACTTCATTCATTTTTTTGTGATATACCTCATTCATTGGTTTTAGATTCTACTTCACAGTAATTTTCTCCATTAAACTTCTCTCATTACTATCAACTCTCTACACTAGTGCCCTCTTTTGTTTTGTTATTATCATTATCTTTATATCTCATCTCAGGTTTCAACAACTTTATGATAGCAATCTTCAATCAGTCCTATGTCTTCCTTTTACTATCCTCTACCCATATCTTCACTATTTTTCATCATATTCTCTATATCTATCACTATCATCTTATAAGTATGAACACACTTCTTGTCTGATCCCAATATGACAGTTAAATTGCTCTTTCAACTAGCCATGTGTTTTTCTCATTATTTTCCTTTCAAATTCGTACAAAACTTCACAAAATTCACAACTTTCAATCTCATCCCTTTTTGGTTTATCAGTACTCTTTTTCACTTGAAACATCTATGTCCTCATATACCTTCTTATATTGTTTACTCAAAAGCATTCATCCTTATTTTCCCATTTATCACAGTCAGCTACTTGTCTTAGTGCTATGTTTTCTTCTTGTTGTTCACTATGTATGCATATCTTTTTTCTTTTTACTCAATGTTCTCTGATTATATGAGTTATATCTTTTTCATCTGTATTATCTCTATCTATTTCAATACTACTAGACTTGCATTAAAGTAAATTTCCAACCACAACTTATTTCATACACTTTTCAACTTCTCTTATCATGCAAACTTCAAACTGTAACCCTTTAAGTGCCTACCTCTTCAAATTAACTCTTCATAATCTTCCCTCTAACCTTTTATCTTTGGCTTCTATTTATCAAAAGATATTTCATCGAATGAGTAAGTCAAAGAGACCTCTATCTCTTCAAATTCCATCTCATGCCTAGAGTCTAACACATGCATACACAAAAAACATTGAGCTTTTCACCTACTTTGACAGTCTCTTGGAATTATAGGCACTTGGTTTCCATTTTTAGGATCTTCTTATCTTGAATGTTTTTGGAATTTAAAATTTTCATACATCTTATATTGGGTTTGATGAGATTAACCTTACACCATGACTCAAATAAGTTCTACACATTAGCTTTAAGCAACTTCAAGATAGTCTACAGTCAAGATGGATCAAGTTTTGGACTTTACAAGGCATGCACAACCTCACATGACCATCAACATAGAAAAACAAACTTCATTTTGATTTGACACAGACCAAAAATATCTCTAATCAGTTCAGAGTGAGTATTCATCACTGTGACAAAGTAGTTATATCCTTATGTTATCAACCAGGACCATTTCAGCCTTGGCAAACTATTCTCGTAGATTTTTGTCCCTTAACTACCTTCAATCACCAAATAAGCAAGCTCAAATACATGAATCACCTTTGGAATGAACCAAAACAATGTCAACACTGTAAAATATTTGACTATGCACAAGTTAGAAAACTTTGCTACAAAATTCTCCATCAATACAAAACCAAAATCAAGCATTCCTTTTGCAATCAATTCATGATGACCTTGCAAATATTTTCCCATAAATTCACAAATTTTCATCAGTTATGTAGTGAGATTTGACCCAAAAAGTTTTCGTGGAAACCCTAGATCAGGGTATTGTGCATTGTGGATCCTAAGAGCCAATTTAATTTGATAACTTCCACTAAAAGGTGTGAAACTTAAAAATTTGAAGTACCATGGGTAGATAGAAGCACCAACTTCCATCTCAAATAATCTATTTGTTTGAAGGTCTTCAAATTTACTGCAAGACTTTACTATTACTATGGGTATGAGTCAAGATTATGACTGGTTAGCTATTTAACAACTCACAATACCTAGGAAACCACTTACTTCATCTTCAATGGAAATGAAAGGAACAATAATCATGAAAATGACTTCAACTATCATGGAATTTGGATCACAACAATGGAGTACAGTCCAGTTAGTTATGACAGTGAAAAGGAATATGTGTAATATACCAAGTGAAGGGGGAAAACACCATTTCAACCCACTGATAAAAATTTCCCATGACCAAATATTGAAGGATAACACTTACCATATGACATCCATGCTAATAAATCTTATACAGGCTTGAATACTCTCATTGAAGAGTTGAAATGGAAGACTCAGGAAGATTGTACCTTGAATGATAACAATAAATAGCCTGTATACTGAGATTGAAAACTTAAGTGTCAATTAAAGATAAAGGAATCATGTGAATGAATCAATCACCTCTAAAAAATATTGCAAAGGCCCAAACCAGTGAAGTTTAGACCAAAAAGGACTTTTACTTCCATTGATTTCATGACCTATCTGAGAAGGAAAATAATTGGCTTACTAAAATGGATAGAAATTTTCAACCACACCTCCAATTGGCAAAATTATTTTTGCACATGAATTATAGGAAATTTTTCTACAAAAAAAATATCTTATGAATTATCTAATCATTCCTTCATTTGTTTTTGAGTGCTAAGAAACCAAGGGCCTCAAAATGCATTTTTCAAGAAGGATGTTTTAGAAAAAATTGATTTACTCAAAATCCCCATTAGAGAATCTGATGAAATTTGACAAGAAGCACTACAAGACATCCCTCTACACGTTCCATGTGTTTTTTAGCCATTGGTTTTCCTATGAATCTCTTAAAAATCTCATTTACATTAGTGAACATTATCAGTTCTCATGGCCACTTTTGTGCACTTTAGAACTTTGATTGCACGAGCTCAACTCATCCTTTATTTTTTCTCACACATACTATAGACACTATTACTAGGTTGCTCCCATACTCACATTACCTTTCCATGACATTTATCAATCTTTCACCTCTCATCTGCCACTAATAAGGAACCTAAAACTATCCTAAAAGGGAACTACCAATCAACCTTCATGTCCCTAACTTCTTTACTTCACCAATCAACCCTTTTTTCGATCAATTTCACTTGAAATCAATGACAACATCACTGATAATGATTGGGGTCTAACAAAAACACTAGAATCACCAGCGATTAGCCCTATCAGCAATGATTCCACCTTTCTGTAATTTTTTATCATTTTTCATTCAATATCCCTTATTTTTCATATCATTCCTTTTGTTACTAATATTTTTCTAAGCATGGATCAATGTTAGATGGAAATATGTGGCCCTTCTCATGACATTACCAGCTCTAATTCCTTGTTGATATTTTGACACCCTTTTTACTAGGACCAATACCATATCTTGCATGATCTGACTTTGTGCACCATCCATCATGCTCCTTTAGATGAATTGGAGAACATTTTTGAGTTCACTAAGGAAATATGTCAAGCATTATTAGACTACTGGTTTGTGTACTTCGAATACATACTCATCCAATCCAAACTTGCTTGGGCTACATACGAGGCTGAACAGGACCTCCCTTTTGAGTTTGAGTTTGAACTATAATCTGCCTCTAATCTATCTCTTATCCCTCTCTTATTTGTATCAGTTTATCATTTATCAATTATCTATATTATATCAGTGTATCATGTATTGTGTGTCTATTTCGAACCACTTAATTGTTTAAACAATGAGATGACATCCTTCGAGGAATCCCTTTGGATTCCTGGAATTTTCCTTTATCGAGTAGCTCTCTTATCCATCTTTCTAATAATATCTTGTGTAGTGTATTTTATCGTAGGTTTCTTTTCAGGAAAGGATCTTATACACATCTCTTACAGATCGCAACATCGAGCATTGTCAATCAACATCTACAGGTAACATTAAACCCTGTGTCCTCTAAGGTAAGTATATTTCTATTTTCTTCATTTTTTCATTCAAGTTGAAGGAGTAGAAATATTCTAAACATGAGGGTTTAAGGTACCTTAGATGCATGATGTGGATGAATGGGTGTAAAGTGATTGATTTCCACTACAAGCTATATAAACTACAAAACTAGATAAAGATTTGATTAGATAGTATATGCGGGGGCTTCCCGGAAAATCCCACTTCAAGAAGCATTAAATTACTTGGTGGATGTCAACCCTCATGTGATAAAAGATGATAGAAGTAATGATAACAAGTTGGATAATATGTAGAATCTAAGGCACGCAGAATCTCAAATTTTAGAAATATAAGGCACATACAAATCTTATCTAAATAAATGTAAATTAAATTGATACTTGACTATGTTGATGGCAACCCAGACTGTACACAGGTAGGTTGGCAGTGACAAGAATGTATGGATCTAATCAAAAATGTAAATATGCATACTTTTAGGGTCTGAATGTAATCTAGATGCAGGAGAAACCTGTGATTGCTAAATATAACCTACATAAAATAATTTGAGGCAAGACACTAGAAGATGGTAGGGAATGGGGATTAGGAAGGATTTGTTGGAAAATAAATCTCTAGTCGATGGCGATCAGGGTAGGATGACATCAACTGGCTGTAGATATTCTAGTTTTGGTACAGCTTAGTAATAGGATGGTGGCTCTAATAGACTGAGATGGGCACATAACACAGGAAGAGATTGAAGAAGGCTCCAGAGATTAAAAACATAGTGACAGAGGGCCAATTTGATGGAAACTCGAGCTAGGTGATGGTGACTATAGAAGGGTAAGGCAATGCCCATAGTAAGATAACTAAAAAGGCAATATCCAAGAACAAAAACTGAAAGAGCAACATGATAACAAAGTTACGACCGTTGGTAAACCTGCAAGATGTTAGATTGGAAAAGATAGAAATAAAAATGATATAAGATTTAGAAAAATTAATGTAAACCTCTTGATGTTATGTACATGATCAAGAATATCTTGCAAGTGTTACATGAGGGTTGATAAAATGTTCTAGTTCGAAGGAGGAATTGCAAAATGGAAGGAAATTACACTTGTGTGTTTTTTTTGTATTTTTGGTGTGTTCTCATTATGTTCTTGTTGTGTTCTCATTGTGTTCTCGTAGCATTCTCATTTTTTTCTCCATTTTGGAAAGGAAGAACTTAGTTTAATAGGGTTAACAGTGACTAGGTTGGGTCACCGCCAACTATAGGGAAAGTTTCTCCAATGGGGTTTCTTTTGTGATTTGATAGGGATTTGGTGTATTTAAGAGTTGGAATAGTTGTTTTAAATCTTGTAGGTGGGATTGGGTTGTTTAGGGCTATATAGGAAATAAATCTAGATAGAATCAAAGGTAGAACAATAATGGGATGTAAATTTAGAATGAAATCAAAGTCTAAAATAGAAGGTTCATTAGAGCATGTGGAGGGATATTGATTAATTAATTAATGTAAATTGGATGGGAATTAAAGGTGATAGGATAATAAAGAAATTTTGTTAAATATTAAAGGGGATAGTTTTAACTAAAGGAGGGGCCTAGATAGGACCCTAGTGAAATATGTGCATGCAGGCAGACAAGGGTAGCGATAATGATTTAAGGTGTCTACATTTTCCCCTTTTGTGAAGTAATTTACGCTAGTAAGCCATGAGACAAAAACGATGAGAGACAAATGGTATGATGAATATTGATGAAAGGTTTATCATGAACTCCCCCTCAAATGGGGGATCGATGATGCCAAGGGGAATTGATTATGTGTTTGAAAAAAGGTAGATTATAAAGGGCGGGTGGAGAAAGAAAGATGGGTAAAAGGATTACCAAGGAAAGATGCCCCAAGCAAAAATGGATCACAATAAAAATAAAAACTATGGTGGTGACTCCAATATCACATTGGTAGAGGACAATTGCAGTCTTAACGGAGACGGGATATAACATTCTACGGGCCAGTGAGTGGGTGAAGGTCACTGCAATAAGGATGAAAGTCACGATGACCAACAACTCATAGGTAAAACATAAAATTATGCACAACTAAATGTGAAATTTATGTGAAATCCTTCATACATGAGGGATCGAGTGAAATGTTAGGTGTCTGTAAGTGATGAGGATGAAAATTATGGTACCTGGTGAGATACGAAAAAAATGTTGAGAAGGAAAAATGAAAACGCGGGTGGTGAAATAATATGCCCCAAAGGGGAAAGTATGGCCGCAAAGATAAAAAGGGAAATAAAAATGAAATAAAAAATAAATTCCCTAGGAGGGGAAGTGTATGGACACAAAGGTGGACTTTGTGTGGGGATTGGATAGGACTGTAAAATAAAATTCCCGAAGAGAGAATAAGTATGGCCCGGTGATATTTTGAATGTATAAACCAATGATTTGGATGTAGAATTAAAATTCCCTGAGGGAAAATGAAAATGAATATGGTGAAAATGTGGACTTTTGAGAGTAGATTGGATGGGATTGGATGTTAAATTAAATGCTCAGAGGAATAATGAATATGGATACAATTGTGTACTTTGAGATGATAAGTGTGATTAGAATATGGTCACAAAGATGGGCTTTGAGACAAGACAAAATGAGATAATGGTGCCCCAAAAGAGAATGAAAATGACCAAAAGGTGAGATAGTAAAATGTGAGATATGGTGCCCCAAGAGGGAACATAAAGATGGCCACAAAATTGGACATAAGATGAGATAGATTGGATAATATTGGATGAGATTTGGATGAGATAGATTGAATAAAACTATATGACATAGCTAGGGTGTAATACATGAGATAATAGACACTAATCAAATAATATGTGACCAAAAGGGTACAAATGATGTTACGTCATTGAGGAATGCTCAAGGAAAGGATGCCTCCAACCACATTGGAGTAAACAAGAGGTGGATCCATGTAAAGCAAGGCACATGCAAATAAAACAGATGTTACCAAATAACCAATGATAGTTAGTCAATTCAAAGATCATAAAGGAATATGCATGAGATGATTCTATAAACCTAATGTTAACATGACAAAAGGAATTTGGGATGTAGCTTGTACACGGGAAGAGGGTCCTCAAAAAGTGGTATTCCCTAAGACTATGCCCCAGCTCTAAGAAGGGGGAAAAAGTAAACTGGTCATTGTGGGAAGTTTTCTAGAAGAAAGTTGATCAATGCTAGAAGCTTTCTTTAAATGCTGATAAAATAGAAGGCTGATCAATTTAGGAAGCCTTCAAATGTCATAAAAAAGAGTAGTCATCCTTTGAGGGTATGGTCTACTTTATACATAATATAGATGGAAGCAATAATATATATAATACCCATTCTTCAAGGGATCTATCTATTCTCTTTTCTTATGACTTTGATTTAAATTCTTTTCCTTTTTGATTTTGCATGGACAGCTGTCCTTCGAGGGAACAGTCTATTTTTTTAAAAACTTTGATTTTTGACAAGAACATCCATGAATTTAATTTTGACATGGGGAAAATCTGGGAATAACTAAGTAGACCACTTAGAAGGGGGTAATGAATGTACAAGAAACACAGTTGGACCCTTTGCATGGTTCCAATAGGTGAACAAGATGATGATGAATGTAATGATTGTAGAGTTCTCACCAAGAAGGGACAACCTATCCATGAGGAAAATGATATGGGAAGAGTAGTGCTGCCCATATTTAAGGTCACATCAAGGAAGTGACGGTAGACCACATGTTTCCAAATCATTACAAAGAGACATGAAAAAGGATAGGATGGAGGAATGATCTAAAGATATGACTAAGGGCACACTGGTAAAAGTGCTAACAATAGAATGACTGTAATTATAATGTGTTAAGTGGTTCCACTTCTGGTTTACCATCAAGGGAGGGAAAAATTTCCATACAATGTCCTGATTAAAGTCATGTTTGAGATAGGATGAGACCTTATGAAAGATTAAATACAATGAGATAGATGATCAAAGATAAAAATTATGTATTACCCTTGAGGAAGAAAAAATATATGTCCCTAACAAGGCAGATAGATGGTCACAAGAGTGGGATTGTGAAGAAAAATAAGTGGTCATGAACACAACAGTGGATTTAGGATAGGTATGAATGGTCCAAGAGAAGGAAAAATATGGCCACAAAGGTGGACTTTGGAATGAAAAATATGGTTCCCCAGGAGAGGCATGGGTATGGCCAAAAAGGTGGACTTTAATGATAAAGATGGAATGGTCCCTCAAAGGAGGAACAAATATGGCCACAACATGGACTTTGATGAGAAGGAAGGAAATATGGTGCCCCAAAAGAGGCACAAATATGGCCACAAGGGTGGACTTGAAAGGGAAGGTTCCCCAAAGGAGGCACAAATATGGCCACAAAGGTGGGCTTTAGGAAAGAAGCTATGGTGCCTCAAGAGAGGCACATACATGGCCACAAAGGTGGGCTAAGATGATAAATAAATAGGTTTAGATTTTTAAAATTTCAAAAGTGAAGTCCCCCACCATCAATGGGGTTTTTTGGATTGATGTGGATGGGATGCTTAGATGTGAGGGGGTTAAAAATGAGGCAAGGATGCCCCACCTCCCTCTAGAGAAAGAGATTATATCACTTTGGAAAAATTAGACACGAATTAGTTATTGGGTGTCGAAAGATTTTAAATGGGATCATCGTAGAAGGATCGTCAATCATTCCTATGGATTTAGATTGGATATATGGTTGGGGATCATATGGATGATTTGCAAGGCAAACAATATCAATGATCAATGGAGGAATCTCTTTAGGTGGAATGATATGTGCAGGAGATATACTAAGGGATGGTGTGGATGAAGGAGGGGATTTTATGGATGAAAAAGTAAAAAATTGAGTTGGATTGGTCGAAGTGGATGGAGAAGGATGGATTTTTTGGATGATAAAGTCATCTTTCTCAACAAGATCATGGACAAGAGTTTGAAGGGCCTTACAATTCTCAACATCATGACCTAGGGTACGATGATAAGTGCAAATGTAATTAGGTTTTAACCATGATGGATTTTTACTTTGAGGATTAAAAGATCTAATGGGAGGAAGCATGATGGCATATATTTGAATTAAGTGTCGTAGGGTATCTATGTAGGACCCGATAAAAGTATTGGAAGGAAGATAGCTCTTGTGGGTTTTAATAGAATATATTGACTTGGATTTAGGGGAAGAGGTGGATGTAGATTGGATGGGTAGATTAGGCGTCTTGGAATACAAATTAATTTTAAGAGGGGTATTAAATTATTTGGATTTGGATTGAATGTGGGGAGGTGTCTTAGACGAAGGGGCTAGCCTTGAAATGGATGAGGGTATGCCTAGGATGGGTTTTGTAATGTTGGATCACTAAGGAGAGGTAAGGTCTAATTTCTTACGAGGGTACATGGGATACTTTTAGGGATGCTTACTAAGAGTCTTAGATTTTGATCGATAATATTTACCCTTCGCAGGGATGACTATAATATCAACTAGTGGATCTGAAGGTTATGATGTAAGTTTGAACTGGTTGATGTAGAAACAGTCTATTTTAAAGAATGAGAATGAATCCCCTTCATCTTCATTTTTGATGGAGGTGTTTGTTTCATAAATTTTGTAAGGGGTATCATTGATATGTTTATAAATCAAGAGGATGTGATTTTTACCGTAGAAGATATAGATGTAGATATAGGAATGGAAGTTAGAGGAGGAGTGGGTGTAAAAATGGGATGGAATGGATGATGTACTCATATGTAAAGGTATAGGTAGATGCTTCAAGATAGGTGTTGGGATAGTTGTAAGTGGGATTGTAGAGATATATGGGGTAGAAATGAGTGTAGTTTGGATTTATGTGGAAATGAGTGAGGTTGATGTAGTAATAGGTGTGTTTGACATAGATGTGGGAGATTGGGATGTAGTGATAGCAGGTATGGTTGAGATGGTTGTAGACATAGGTGGTAAGGATGCATCTGACGTGATACATTGGGGCAGGATCGAAGTGGATGAAGTAGGGGATATAGTCAAAGTTGATGTGGATGTGGTAAGGGTAGGAGTAGGTATAGGTATAGGATAGGTAATAGAAGTTGACATAGGTGCGATAATCGTGGATACGATATGTGCTAAATAACGGGTGGGAATAATGTTTAAGGTAGGAACATGTGGATTCATTGATGAGATAAGATCTTGATTGATGGTGTTAATGGTGTAAGCATTTGGTAGTTGAGATGCAGAATGGGTGGCTTGATTTTTTGGTGGTTGATTAGGAAAAGGTTGTTTAATTCTATCGAGGAGTTGGCTAGGTAAATTTGTGGAGCTGTCTATTTGGATATCCCCTTGATTTGTAAGTTATTGGATGTGATCTTTGAAGGAACGACACTTCCCAATGTCATGACCTTTGACTTGATGATATTTATAATAGTGGCCTTTGTGATACCAAATGGGCATGGGTCGTGATTCATCCACGATTCGTATGGGAGGAAGTTGGATAGAGTGTACTTCCATCAACTTGTCAAATACCAAACTATAAGATTCCCCTAAGGGGTTATAGTTAGGAGATGGTCTAAAATATCTTTGCAAATACTTCATACAAGAGATAGATGTGGATGGAGATTGATGATGATGGTATTAATCATATTTTTAGATTCTTCACTATAGATAGTGGGATTGATGAACTCAGTTTTGGGCTTGTTTAATCGAAGCTTGAGTTAGCCTTGCTCAAGGGCATGAGTTTCAATTTTGTGAGCCATAGTGAAGGCTTCTTCAAATGTTTGGAAAGATTAGATTTGTAATGTAGAAGAAATATACTTCACACATAAACATGAGAAGAGTTCGATGATTTCAGTCTGTGGAAGAGTAAATGACAGTTGGCTTATAATGCCACACCATCCAGCAAAAAAATATATGATAGACTCGTCATCAAATTGTCTAATGGCGTACAAGTCATTGATAGTGATTTTGCACGCAATATTAATCAAAAAATTCTCTAGGAATAATTAAGTGAGTTGGGTAAAGGAGAATAAGGAATGTTAAGGAATTACATTATACCAATCCATTGTTAGACCGGACAAGGACATAGGGAAGGTGCGAAGCATAAGTTCCTGATCATGTGTGATAAGGTAACATGCATGCTTAAATGTGCACAGATGTTTTTGGGGATCTTCCTTACTATTAAACTTGGTAAACTTAGGAAGGTCCCAATGAGGAGGGTAAGGTTTGATTGGAACCAATGAATAAATGGGTTCATTACATATTTATTTGTAAGATAATGTAACCTTGGGCCCCAAGGTAGTGGCCTCTAGACTAGCCAACATATTCATTAAGGCATGAATAGGATCATTTGATCTAATGATAGGTTTGGATCGTGGTTGTGTGGCAAGAAAAGTAGCTTGATAAATCAGTTGATAAGTTTGTGGATGTGTGGATGTTTGGGTAGACACTTGATAAGGATTAATATATGTCATGGGTTGAGATTGGATAATTTGTTGCAATGATTGATGTTGAGAAATAGGGACATGATGTAATTTTTGGGATTGGGTAAATTATTGTGGTAAATGATGAGTGAGGATATGAGTGTTAAGAGTTTCAAATGGTTGAAGCATATGATGTGTAAATTATTGTGGTAAATGATGAGTGAGGATATGAGTGTTAAGAGTTTCAAATGGTTAGAGCATATGATGGGAAGGAATGTAAGTGTTAAGAGGTTGAGATGGTTGGATATGCATACTTGTAGTAGATGGAATAGAGATAAAGTTGACATAAAGTGATGTGGGTGGAATAGAATCCACCAATTGAGAAGATTGATAGGCTTGAAATATTTTGGGAGATTTACGAAGTAAGAAGTCATATATATGGCTAGAAGGATGTCTAAGAGTTTCTAAAGGAGCCAAAGATGAGGGTGTAGTTGGTCTAGAGAGGTTGGATTGATGAGGATTAGTTTCAAGATGGGGATAATTTTGGATGACATGGTCCTCATGAGGCGATACCATGGAGACAAGGGGTTGGGTAACTGAAGGTGTGGTCTCAAGTTTAGATTCTTGTTAAGAGAGATCATTAGAGGAAGGGATGTTATTATATGGAGTTAATTTTTATGTTGTCTTGACTTGAGGAATGGTGATAATAGGAATGAAATAGGTAAACATTTGTTTATGTGATTTGTTAAAAAATAAATCAAGAAACAAGTTTCGTATCAACATGATTAGAAGATGTGAAAAGAAAAAAATGGATAAAAAATGTGCCTAATAAATGGCAGTCTTTGGCTAGTTTCAGGTAATTTTGGCTATGGAAGTCTCAGAAGGCTTCCTGTTGGGTGATGAAATCCCAATCAGTCATCCAGGTAAGGAGATGTTTACATGTGTTGGTTGATGCATGAGTTTTAGGTTGTGTGTGAGGATTGTGAGACGCAATAAGTTAAACCCTTACTTAAGCTATGTGATCAAGCGGGATGCAGAAAAAGAAAGGTTTTGTTTAAAACCAAATCAAAGTGTGGTCTTTTGATGAGGACACACAAAGGAAAGGGAAATACAATGTAGAAAGGAGAAAATAAGGAAAAAATGAGGAATACCTAGATAAAGCTTTTCCTTTTTATCTTAACTTTAAGTGAAGAGTGATCCAAGAAACCAAACCCAACACAAGCAAGTAAAAAGTGAAACCTTGTGCTGAAATGTTAGTAGAACACAGAAGAAACATAGAAAATAGAAATAAATTAAAGCGATCACCTAAATGGTACTGTACGATGGAAAAGTGACAAGCGAGTATGGGAATCTACAAGTAATTCTTCCTCGCACCCGACCTCCCGAGGTCGTGCCAAGACAGCCGGTGGGGATGGAATATGTATGGGATGCAGACAAACTAGTTAGGCAATCTAATGTCTTCGATACACACTAGTGGAATTTGTGAATCTAAGGCAAAGAAGGCCCTCCTAACCTGAACTGGTGTGATAGATCGATTGGCAAGGATGACTACTCGAAGGCTCCAATCAATATCGAGCTCTGGCGTGATTCGATCTATGGGTTGTGGAATATGTGGAAAATGACCTGGGATAGTTTCATGTACGTCTCCAGATAAGGTCATATGGTGGATGGTAAATATAGTTGACTCTATGGATGATTCTCTGGCCTAGTCCAGAACTCTCTAACCTTGTTAGCTGTTGTATCTAGTAAGGATAACTGTTCGATGATGATAGGTGGAAGTGGAGTGGATCTAAATACTAGTGTGCGTAGGCCAGTGTCTATGTCTGATTGACTTACGGATTCGTTGGGTTGTGGGATTTGTGGATCATAACCGTAGACTCTTGGTTGTGGTCCTACTATGGTCATGCATAGAATTAGTTCCTAATCCCTAGTATCTAATAATCATATGCTTTCTCATCCTCTATATTCAAAATTAATAGTTGTGTGATCTTCTCAGGGTACCTCACAGGTGTTCTTGCAACCTGAATTCTTAGGCTGGTATCTATATCCGTGAGAATGTCTCTTGCATCTGGCTATGGGACCAAAGGATCACAACCGAACATTTTCTCTCTTTCAAGCCCTTCTACAGTCATATGGATGTTACCTAGGGTAATCTGTAGTTTGGTTGATTTGACCAAAACGTGTGTACTTGGTCGTCTTCTATGTTTAACCCACTTAACTAGGAACTGATCTGTTGTAAGTCTGTTGTTGTTTGGAAGACTTGGATTCTAAGATTTTGGTCTATGTCAACAATTGCTTTGATGATATTGGGTTGAGGCACGATTGGCTCGAATACGTATTCTCTGGGCTCCCTAGGTCCCGTGATTGTCATACAAAAGCAATAATCTAAATTAACTATGGCAAAGTGAAATTTAACTACTTTGAATATATCTATATCATATATGATTTCTCTATTTTTGTATTTTCTGACAAACTATTTGAATGAATTTAACAACTAATTTAATACATCTAGAAATTGACAGCTAAGATAACAATTTAAAAAAAACAAGATAACCAAGTATAGCTATTTGTCTGTGCAATTTGTAGAGCTATTCTAAACAATGAAATAATTGATCTAATCTATTTGCAAGGCCTTCGATCCTACCTCAGAAGTGAGGAGTGAATCATAGTTTCTCAGAAACTATCAATCCCCACAGCTTCCCTCGCAATATCGAGAGTAGAATTGACTGAAATAAAATGATTGGCTACTTTATATGATATGCTACTAACTAGAACTTTGAAAGCTAGAACCTAGATTCTGCAGAACAGTGGCGAATCTGATGGTGTGTTTGATCTTGTCCCCTTAGTGTGATCTCCTCGTTCCTTCGTGTTCACGTGGATCCAGAAAAGTGTGTAATGCTAGCATCAACAGAAGTAGATATTGGGACAAAGGCAGCTCAAGATACAGACTGAATACAATGCGATTAGGAGAGGGATAGCGCAAGAGTACAGAGCTTGGCTTATGTAATTCCTAGCGGGATTTATTGCGAGTCATGCAGCATGAAACGTCCAGAACCTGAAAATATCATGTTTGAAGAACAAAACCTGTAACTTTAATGGCTTCCTATTGGTAAACAGACTATCCTATTCCAATGGATTGGATGAAATAACATCAATATTTGCACAAGATGGATATGTGGCTTACTAACAGTAAAACAATGCTAACTAAGCATGCAACGAAAGAAACTAAGCATTCTAAGCAAAATGAAAACTAAATCTATTGTGAAGAGAAATCAGAGGCAAATATGAGGGGCCATTTGCTTGAGCACAAGCCAACTATTTATAGCATTTGCATTTACCCAAGGTAAAAACCAAATAGAACTCTTAAACTATAAACAATGGAAAAACACTATTCCAGGGAACCAGAATTATAAATGCAAGCTTATGGTGGTGAAACAAAGATGGTAGAACGTTGAAATTACGTGAGTCATGTTAAAAAGAGCTTTCTGGAAAACATGTAAAGGACCGCTGCCCTGTTCAGGGCAGCAATCACAAGACCGCGACCCAGGTAGGGCGGCGTTTTTGTCACTGAAGAGCAAAAGGCCAAGAAAAGAGAGGAAAAGGGAAAAACAAAACACGCGGGGGCTAAGTGGGGCATGCGATATGTTAACATGCACTTGGAGATCTTTCTAGATCCTGAACACCTTGCGAGGAGACCTGTATCATCATTGGGGCACATGTCACGTTATTTTGGCAGTATAGTACCGTACAATTTTAGGTACGTACATATTGCCCCCTCGGAGAAGTGTTTTAGCCATGAAGAAGCGTAAAACGATGGGTCTGAGTATGGCAGTCCTGAAATGGGAAGTTAAAAGTTATACCTGATATGTCCATGTGTTGAAATGATGTTGTCCAAAATTCCCGCTACCTGTAAAATGAAAAAATAACTCAAGTGCAGATAGACACAATAGTTTGGAAAATAAACGCTAAAACAATAGGAAATGAGAACATACCATTTGTGTGGGGATAAGAACTTACCTCCATCGGTGCTCCAAACCTGTGAAAAAGGCATTTAAAACAAATCAGGGTGTTATATATATGAAAGTGGGCCCATTTTCCTATTCGTTTGTGTAAGTTGATTCGATTTATTTTGAGCTCTGGAACCCACAGTGACGGTTTCTTGCGTGAGCAGAGTCAAAATGTCTGCGATGGGATAGTGATCATGCCTCCATGAGCGGAACATCGACCCGCAAGATCACAGGTTAGTTTTCTTCAATTTATCCCTTTTACCCCCTTAATTTTGAAATGCTAAAATATTTGTCATGGGGGAGTAATTTTTGAAAATGTTAGTGTTAAAAGGTTCATCTAGGGGGCGCCTACTGGGTAGGCCTTGTTTTAGTTAGAATGGTCTTGTTTTGTCATTTGTTGGGCCTTTTAGGTTTAAAAACCCGTGTGGGTTTTTGGGCCATGACCACTGCCCTGCCCAAGGCGGCGGTTACATCACCGCCGACCTGTTCAGGGCAGCGGTTACAAAACCACCTCCCTGCTCAGGGCAGTGGTTTTGCATAGAATGCAAAAAGATCATCTGTTTGAAATTGATTTTGCATTTTTAGTATTTCTACGTGCTTTCATGATTTTTCTAGTATTATTCGGATGCTAACTTGCTCTTTTTTGTGTGTTTTTGGGTGTATGCAGGTGAGAGAGGAGTATATCCGATGGAGCCGAGAGAGGGAGTGTGACTGGCTCCCAGTAGTATTGGATGCCCTTTCACATGATGAGGAGGACACTCTTCAGAGGGCTAGGATACTACGCATCTCACGCGTGCCCCATGTTGCACCTTCCAGTCACATTCTTTGTGACTTGTTCTCATATTGGGATGCTGATCAGAACACCTTTCGATTGCCAGGGGTCCGCGGTGAGTGGAATATTACTTTGGAGGATGTCTATCATATTCTAGGGGTTTCGATTATTAGGAGACGTCTCACAATTGAGACAGCAGGTTCGCGGGCCCAAATAGCACAATGGGCCACATACATGGGAGATGCAATCATCTCCATGGGGTTGAAGAAGGGGGTTAGAGTTCGATCCATTCCTAGTTTTCCCATACCCTTACTTCGTCAGACCATCATGGGGATCCTTGCCTCGAGACTGATTGGAGACAATGGAGGAGATACATTGTTATACTGTTGGTCCCCCATTATTGCACAGATAGAGGGACATGGCCGGATATATGCCTGGGGAGCATACATACTTGGGACCACCTACCATGATCTATACAGGGTAGTCCATTTACAGGGGTAGTCCTTGAGCCACCCGACCCTAGTCATGAGTTGGGTCTATGAGCACTTCATCCCCTATGGCAAAGGTGGCAGATCCCGGAGCTGTGAGGGCAGCCAAATGGACAGATATGTCGGTGCTCCGAGCACCTCATCAGCTAGTTGCTTCTCTGACTACTGCCGATATGGAGGCCACACCATATCAGACTATGGCAGGTATATGGGGCGAGGAGGCTCTTACTTTGATTTCCTGCTCCACGACAGGGCAGCTTATTGACAGAGTGGGGTGAGTGGAGATGCACCCCTTTGGCCGAGTTCCTCAGCAGTTTGTCCTACCATATGTGGGTATGCTTCCCCCAGTAGTGCCAGTATACAGATCAGTCCAAGAGGCCAGAGGGGGGCCTAGAGGCTGGGGTTGGACAGTGGTTACTCCTGGCGTTCCTATTGCAGCCAGGAGGATAGTACGTGCCAGAGGGAGAGCCGGTGCACCTCAAGCACCCTTGCTTCAGATTGCCGCGGGTCCTGCCCATAGCAGTGATGACCCCATTGAGGTAGACTTTGAGTCTGAGGAGTTTACAGGGGGAGAGATAGAGCGGGAGACCGAGGAGGATAGTGATCCTGAGTGGCATGACACTCAGGATATCATGCAGGCAGAGAGGGCCGAGCAGAGTGCAACGAGAGTGACTCTGGTTTCAGAGGAGCCACTCTCCTAGGGCCATGGTGGGGAGGATGAGTCCATTGCGGGGTGCTACGTTGCTCTAGTCACAGGAGCAGCCCCTCAGTCAGCGGCGGCTTCCGTGGTAGGTGCTGATCCTATAGATCCATCCTGGAGGCCTGGTGATCCGAGTAAGTTACCCTCTCTCCTTTTAATGTTTGTTTTTAGTTAGGATCTCCTTAGTTGCTATTTTTTTTTATCTTGTATTTCTAATTTCTTGTTTGGTTTCTAATTTGTTTTCTCCTTTGTTTGCAGAGACTGTCGATGAGTGGTGAGACTTGATTCGCAGGTTATGTACTGATACCCTGATGATCCCCATGGAGAGGACCCACGTAGAGCTATCCGTAGATGCTGGAGAGCCCTCAGCAACTGGTAGGCACACTGACATCTTTGCCCCAGTCTGGCATGTGGCCAGGATGGTAATGACTCTCCACACGGAGCTAGTAGGGTATAGGATGGCCAAGCACTTGATGAGGAGTCATTCTCGTGGTGAGACTACGGCTACCCCTTGGGATCCGGAGCCCTCTATGCATTCAGAGCGCTGGCGTAGCCGGAGTCCTAGGCATGGGTGTGCGCCTTTAGATGGGTCTCGTAGGGATTGAGAAGCCGATTGGCTCTCCTAGATTTTGTATGATACATTCTTTTGTATATCCCGGGCTCTTTGAGCATTTTGACCATGCTTAGTGCATGATGGCATTGTACAGAAACGTTGATCATTTATATATATATATATATATATATATATATATTCTTTTTGGATCAAACCTTTGGCATTTATGGCTTTGCTTCTTTTCTAGTTTCCTCATGTAGATTATGATGTTTATACTTGTATGCTTTTTTTTTAATGTATGTAATGGAGAAAAAATGATGCAAGTGTTTATTTTCCTTTTGTATTTCATGATGCTGATATATGATAATGTAGATATAATGTGATTTTTAATCTTAGTTTCTGTAAGGAATTTTGGATACTTCATATTTGTTTTGGCAAAGTGATGAAGATAAACTAATATGATGAGCAGATAAACTTGCCCCTACTCCCCACTCCACGCAACTAGTAAGATGCGAGGGCTCATCACCGAGAGTTGGGAAGAGCGCAAGTTATGAGATGTGTTGAAATGATATTGATGAAAGACAAAAAAAGCTTTGGCGGAACCAAATTAGGATACCACAAGCCTACTCCACTCGAGTGAATTCATAGTTTTTGATGCAATTTGCTTTGCGGTTTATCCAAACTTAGATCCTTAGATGGCCACATGGTAGACAAAATCTGGGGATTTTTAGGATTTTAAACTCTTTTGGAATTTTTGACATCTGAATCATTTGTTTTTGACTCAATGACTTCAAGATATAAATTGTTTGTTTATGGATTTTTACATTTGTTTGTCAAGAGGACCCCCTACACTTTGCCCCATGCTACCAGTAAGAAGCGTGGGTTTATCACCGTGGGAAAAGCATAGGCGAGTAAGGGAATTTCCATCCTTTCCCAACACTACGTCTCTAGTAAGAGACGCAAGCTCATCACCAAAGGTTGGTGAGGCAAGGAAATGTGTAAAATTAAAATTTTCTGTTTTGATACATATTTGACTTGTTTTCTTGAGTAAAATGTCAGTATGTGCTTATTTCCAAAGAGATATATGGAATAGATGTGACACCATGAAGCTTCTGGAATAGACCATAGGCAAGACACCTATCCTAGGAAGAAACCAAAAGTGAGAATAAACCTGTAGATCTTGGCGTGGTTACTGTTAAGACTTTGTCATATCTAGCTTTATTTGATAAAATGATTATGAGATAATTTGATGATATCATGAAAATGGAGAAGTATGATCAGAGTGTTTATGCCAACAACATCATGAGTTTGTAATGAATTTCTTTGAGAATGTAATGCCCTGTTCTCCAACAACCATGTCACTAAGCTTTTAACGTTGTGGTGCTCATGTTGACCTCTCATTGGCTTCACCCTTGTCACAGAAAATGACTGGAATTCTCCCACTCTGTCTTGTCTTCTCGCGTCGTGTCGATGTTTACTGTGGGTGTCCCCGCCTCATCCATTTCATTTTCCTCCTATTAAAGGAAAACTGTGCACTCGATTTATCGAGCTCGCAAGTTGGCTCTTGTTATTACAATTAATAAGTATTAATAAGTGGTAATAATAATAATAATAATAATAATTTAATAATATTTTTATTTATCGATCGACGTTAACCTCACTTTCTGATCGTCGATTTGTTACCAACCCTGTTGTTAATTTTTGATAAGATGATTTTATTGTTTTAGTTTGGTCGCCTCACGGATCGAGCCTTGATTCGCGCAAGGGAAGCTGGTTCTTGGGTGGTGTCATCATCAAGGACGTAGTGTTCTTGTTTAAGGTTCAAAGTTTTTATCCTTGGCCATCTAGGCGCCCTGGTATGCTTTGTAAATGTTTGGGTAAATGCCTTCAACCGCTTTCTCTTCTTTTCCCCTTGTGATAAAATTGGTCCATGTATGCCAAGTTAGATAATTATCAAGTTAGTGGTGAATCTAACCACCAGTCTAACACGTTGTTCCCGCCATAACCCAACTCTCCTCCTTGCTCTTCGCTTCACGTTTTGGTTTCTCAGAGATATCGTGTACAACATGATTATAAAATGGATGTCTTTTAAAAGGGATATTGTGGATCCATTATTTATTCCTTGTTTCTATCACATTAAGTGTCATTAGGAGATGTTAATATTGAATTAGGTGAGGGCTTCTTTCATTCTGACCTAAAACTATACATGGTTATTTACGCTTAAGGCATTATATAATACTATTTGTATGCTTTTATTTATTTCAGATCAGATCTAACTACCAGACTTCTTGAAGCAAAGCGATTACATAAAATAATGCAGAGAAATGAGGATGAAACTTTATTCTGCTCGACATTTAAGGACTAATTAAATATGGTTTAGGTTCGTGGAATCTTAAAAGGCGTGCTCGAATGGGAAGAATATTGGATCTGTGTATCACATAGATCTCTCTCCAAAACAAACATTTTTTTTGGTAAATCGTGTTGTTTATTATTGTCCAACCTGGCGTATTATTTGGAAGGATTTCACTTTAGTTTTGAAAATGGCCGCATGAGGAAGTAACTGCCTGCCATTTCTGTGCCTTACTGGAAGGGAAAAACGTGTTGGATCTTCCTGGATCTGGGGAAGCGTGATTGAAATCTTATTGGGTTTTTACCTGTGTTTTGTCTTCATGAGTTGTTATGGCTTGCTAGCCACGCCTTTTTTTTGGATCTGCATGCTCAGTGGTTTTGGGGGTCACGCACCCAAGGGGAAGCTCACATTTGTGAGTTCATTGCAATTTTTCTTTGTTGTGTGGTTGTTTGCTGGTGCGCAGAACCTGGGCACTTTTTTTTTGTCTGCCCTGGCCGCGTGGGGGAAAGTGGAAGGAGTTATTTGGTTTTTCTTTTGCGTGGACTGTTTTAATGCACAGAATCTTTCAACAGTGCACTGCACAGGCCAGAAACCCCCTCCATTGTTGTTGCTCCTGACCTGTTCCAGCATGGAGGAGAGTGGAGGATGGGCATTTTGAAAATGGAGAAAAAGGGGGCGTGGGGCAGGTCACCTGTTGGGAACTCGTGGCTCTTCCTGGGGTTTTTCTACACTGCAGGCATGATAAGCTCTTAACCCTCCCTTAATGGTTTATTCCCTGTAGTATTTGTGTAAATCAAATCTGTGCAATTCTTGTTGTTCTATTCTTTTTCTTGGGGTGAAAACCTCTGGCTTATGAGGATATTCAGATATATCTTTGCCTGGTATTTTATTTTTTTATAATACAAAAAAAAAAAACCAGAAAGATATGGGCATCATGGGAAAACTTGTAGATGCCTCCATCAAATCTATTGATTCGAGCTATGGAAACCTGTATTCTTCATTCGTGAAAGCTACCTCTGTTATCATTTGACTAGTTAAGGTGAACTCCCTGATATTATGGGTACTCTGCATGTCTTAATAGTCATCATTCCCTTCCTTGGAGGAGGATTTCGAACCAGTTGTTATCTGATGTCTATATGGAGCTGTAGGTGATTTTGTAAGACCTTGTTGTTCGACCCTGAAACCCTGTTCAATGTAAACTACTCACAAATATAGTTTTGTTGTCTGACGGTCGGGTTTTATAAACTATAACGGTACCTTGTATCGTTTATTTGTGTTGAATGCCATTTAAGAGAGTGAGTTGTTGGTGGAACATGCTTCGACTTGTTTTGGTGAGGTAAACATTACTCTAGGCTTTTTGAGCTGTTAAGAGCTTGCTTGGAATAATGGGTTGATTATTAGTGACGTGCAGTCACACATGTGAGGCTCTATATCGCATCTTTCGTGCTCTCTTTTGACTGAACCTCGAGGCTTTAATGTGTTCTGTTATGCGGCTTTTACTTAACAGATAATTGTAATGGGCCTTGAGGGTAATCTTTGATAAGTCTGTTATATTGTCATTGGATCGATAATTTCTGTGGGTATGTTACTTTTGTAAGTTTTAAGGTAAATAAGGTTTACCTTTTCTTTAAAAAAAAAAAACCACATTAGTCATTCCCTTCTTAGAGCCATGGACATACTATTAATGGCAGACCACGAAGTGATGGTCAGGTCTTTCGTAGGGCCTCCTTGGAGTACATGGAATCATGATGCAGATTTCATTTGACTGTAACCCTTCTCTGTAATAGGAGACTGCGTATGAATATCATGAGAAATCGGAATCCAATTCATGTCATGGAAACTTAAGGATCCCTATAAGTGGTTTACTTATTTGGTATTTCGGGGAAACCTTTGTTGTTATAAACAATAGTATTTACTTGAGTGATTATATACAAATTAATACTTGCATCTCATTAGGAGTTGTGATAATGTTGATACTGGTATTTATAGTGGCTTGGACCACGCTTACATATTTTAGCTAGCCAAATGTACCTTCTACTCATTAACAAAATATGACAGTATTGTTGATCGTAACTCATTCCTATGAGTTGGACTCTTATACTAATAGAGGCATATAGAGACATGATAATAAACAACCGAAAGGATATCTAAATAATATATGAACTTACTGATTGGTGGAACCCTTGTTTACATAAGTATATTCTTAAAATTGTGAGATAAATATCAAAAGTATACTTACATATCCTTGATTTTCTATAAAGGTTTGATACTTGGGTAATATTGATGAATATCATAAGATTGACACTTGTATTTATTATAGAAGCTCAATGTCGTTGGTACTTATATTTAATTAAAAGATAATATTATTGGATACTTATATAGAAGAAGTAGACTGAAGGTATTAAGTGAGCGATATTATTATTACTATAATTTAAGTATAATTAATTGAAAGGTTACTGTTGTACATCTAGCCACTTGGAATTTTGTTCATATGTAAGCAGATCTTAGGGAGGTGAACCAATAATGGGAATGAAATGTATTATCATGTGATGTGTAGTTAAGTTTTAGAATGCATGTTAGGAATTATATGTTAGGGAGTATTGCAAACTTTCATTTATGTAAATGCTAGATGGCATAAATTTTTAGGTGAGGATTATATCTTATCATGCTCAGTTCTAGCGAACTGACTCTAGTAAATATTTGTGCAGATGGATTTTTGCGAGTAGATGAGGGATAGACTTGTAAACTTTTGCATCAACCTCAACTGAGAAGTTCTTACATGAATCCTTTTTATATTGTTCAACTATTGATAACATACAGTGGAAAATGTAGGAGAGGATCATGGTCTTAGTATAATGTATTTGTGGACTTTGTCATCTTAACTTTAGACACCTTGGTTTGTTTGACCATCATTGAAAATATAAAATATTTGGTTACTGCTTGTTGAGTGACCTTATTGGATTATCGGTATTTTAAGTGTGGATGTAACCTTGTTTTGTTCTGGTGAATGAGTGTTATTAAACTTTACCCTTGAAAATAAATGTGAGTTAAATCTTGCTATGACTTAGTAATAATGCGACATAAGTAAAATAACGTGGGTTGTTTAATACTTATAAAAGTTGAACTAAAAGTTATATTCAAATAAATTAACGTAGAGGTTACCAGCTTGAGAGCAAGGAATTCTTTAAGAAATCATAGGCGAGACTATCATGTGCGTAAAAATTATATAACATGATATCCCTAGCTCCACTAGTGAACATTATCCCTTTTATGGTGAAAAATTCGTAAAACGATCCTAAGGTGAAATGAATTGTTAGTCGTTAGAAGATGATAAGATTTAATAAGCCAGAGAAAACATTTTGGGAAATCACACAATCTATCTCACCCATTTGGAAGGTAAATTGTTCTCTTTGGTAATACTCATTCAGTGAAGCCTTTGTAAAATATTTGATAATTTTGGATAAATTCTCAAGCCTCAATTAAAGCCTGGTATTAACTTTTGAGGTCCTATAGATGTTTTCAACTCGACCTTCTCCCTCTAACCTTGTTCCAAGGCACTTTGCTTTTCTTCTCTTAAGTGTGTTGAACGCAAACCCATGTTGTCATATGGGCATGAACGAGTCCTAGAAGCGATATTGTGGATTGATGTGGAATTTAAATTTACCATGTTCTTCTAAATAAACGAATTAAGCAAATAATAGGTCATAATAGAGAAGACTGAAAGCAAATTTATCTTCAGAGTAAACGTAAGAAACTTAGCGTTGTAAGAGGTATTGTTCGAATTATATCTAGAGTCTTAGAAAATTGAAGCTAAGGATCGAAAGAGGTATTATTAAAATAAATAACCTTCAATAATTTTCTCATTGTGGCTTGC
This sequence comes from Taxus chinensis, assembly GCA_019776745.2. Lineage (NCBI taxonomy): Eukaryota > Viridiplantae > Streptophyta > Pinopsida > Cupressales > Taxaceae > Taxus > Taxus chinensis. The sequence goes on along the minus strand of CM034155.1, from coordinate 188,260,646 downwards.
CCTATCTGTAAGTGTGTTATGTGGTGTTTTCCTATATTGTCTTAACAAAAAGAAAAGTGAATTATCCTTGGTGGGTGTGAACATTTCCGTGCTACCTTTGTGGTCATCCTTGTATTGAGTTATCCACGGAGTTAGTTATGACCTCGGTGGTGGCATGTTGTGTCGTGTTTGTGTCAATAAAAAAAAAAGTTATCCTATATTTTACTGTGTTGTTTGTGTGTGAAATTTTTGGGTCGTTACATTTGGTATCAGAGCAGAGGTTCATGCTCTCGAACCTCTGGGATGGATTGGAGATGTGATGACTTTGCATGATGGTGATGGTGTTTCATGATGGTGATAAAAAAAATTGGAAGAGTAATGTGTTTTAAGAGTGATGTGATCTATGTCGTAATTGTGATAGTGTGAACGCACATGAGGTGTATATCACTTAGTGCGCATTTGTTATCCTGTTGTTGTGCTGGGGATGGGAGTTTTCTCTCTCCTTCATGTGGATTCTATGAAGAGTTCACGTGTGGATTACTGCTTGGAATGTGTGAAAAGAATTCTAAGGTGGATGACGGGGTGTTGGAGCATTGTGGCATATTGTGTTATGTGGGTGTGTCGATATGTGTATGACTGGATTGATGTAAGGTGAATTAAGTTGTATCATGATGTTTTACCATGTTTTGAAGAAATGTGTGTATCACCTTGTATGTAGCAAATGAATGTTATGTTGTGATGTTACTATGTCCATCAGATGTATGATTTGTGTGATATATAATGATTCATGTCGTGAATTAGGGTCATACGGTGAGTGTATGAACCCTATCGTATAGTGATTGCACTTTGGGGTGTAGAATGTGGTAAAGTGATGTATTACGCCCTGTGGATGTATGATTGTGATCTACCCTGTATACATACCATACGTGAGACGTTATGGTAGCTATGTGTGTACCACCATGGTGTTAGTGATGTAGTTATATGTTATGTTGTGAGCCTTACACTAACCGACCCTGAGGGAAATCGGTAAACTGTGTATGTATGGAGTGAGAAAATGTGTACTGTTGACCAGTCACTCGAGCCGAGTACGAGATAGGAAGTGGAGCCTTACATAGGCTGAAAACCCACTTTCGTTTGTTTGGTATGTGTGACACTTGTTCAACGGGTGTCATGCATATTGTGTTTCGTGGACACCTTAGGCTCAGTAGATGGTGACATGTACTTTCTTTCTCTCTCCCGATATGGTTGTCGTATGGACTCTACCTATGTGATTTTGGCTATGTTGAGCCTTGTTGAAGTTGTGGCGAGATGATTCAGATTGAGATGATGACAGTTGTATTATTGATATGTATTCGTTACAAGCTGAGGCTCGATGTTCCGAGTGCTAGCAACTCGTTGAGTACCCCTTTGGTGGCCAGATAAGGCCACGTAGTCATAGTAATGTGTTATTCTTATATGGGTATTTTATTCATAAATTGAACCCTTTTACTTTACTTTTGCAAGGACCAGCAGTTTTCTTGATTTCCATGTTTTACATTTTGGGCATTTCCTTGGTTTTGGTACTAACACGCAGATTTTTGCACTAACTATGGCCATTTGGTCATTTGTCTTGCTTGGTTTTGGAGCTTCTTCTAAATTTTATGATTTTACCGCCTTGCCCAAGGCTTGTACTTTGCCACTTGGCATTCTGATCGGATTGTTATGCTGGTTCTATTGTCGTGATGTGTGGAATAGGGTCATGGGATGCACCATGGAATGGTTGGGCCCATGGACCCGCTTCGTTGTATGGGGGTACGCCCCAAGGAGTTACAGATAACTAGCAGGTTGTTGGACCACGAGTTATTATGTCACTTGGGTTGGGGGTGACGGGGCTCTATGTGCCAGGGCCATAGGGTGACCCGGCCTCATTAAAAGGAGAAAGGAGACAGGCCTCTATGGTTGAGTGACCTGATATTCTTTATGGCACTCTATGGTTGAGTGACCTGATATTCTTGATGGGGCTCTATGGTTGAGTGACCCGACTTGGTTTGGCACTATGTTTCTTTCTCTTTGGGAGATTATATGGAGTTGCTTTGTAATAATTGGGAGTAGGTGGTTATTTTCTGATGTTTTGGGTGGTATATGGTGTTGCTGGTAATATTCTGGGGGGGGTAGTGTTATGATGTGTGTGTGCTCATGAGAGTTGGTTATGGTTGTGACTCCTAGGTGTACCCTATGTACCTGTAGCTTTTGTTCAGAGTTATGTGAATTTTTCATCTGTGGAATTGAGGAAATGTCTTGTTGTCGTAGTACACCTTGCTCAAGTATTCTATTTGTCAGTCATGATTGTGTGACAAGTACTATGTTATGAGGACCGTGCATATTCCCTTCCGTATTTGAGTAATCTTTTGTGGTGTAATACAGTCATGAAGTATATACTTGTGTGTTCGTGAATCTGTAGTGTCTTGTCTGAACCCGATAGGGTGTTGTGTTGGCCGTTTATGTTGGGCACCTACAATAAGGAATAAACTAACAAAAACAAAAGAAAAATCTACAACAATAAAATTTTGAAGAATTGAAACTGGAAGTGATGAAATGGGAGGAGTCTAATGAAACAATGAATAAGAGGGAACTACCAATCTTCACAGAACCTTAAAAGTTAAAATTTGCACCAAATGTTCCTAAGGCCACCTCGTGGCCGTGTTTTAATCAACTGAGATTTAACCATAGAGTGCACTTTTGTCTTTTTCCGTTCCTTGTAGCTTATCATTTATTTTTCCTCTATGCCTTGTCGCATCGGGGATGATGCTTTCTTAAGGGGAGGAGAATGTAATGCCCCATTCTCCAACGACCATGTCGCTAAGCTTTTAACGTTGTGGTGCTCATGTTGACCTCTCGTTGGCTTCGCCCTTGTCACAGAAAATGACTGGAATTCTCCCACTCTGTCTTGTCTTCTCGCGTCGTGTCGATGTTTACTGTGGGTGTCCCCGCCTCATCCATTTCATTTTCCTCCTATTAAAGGAAAACTGTGTGCTCGATTTATCGAGCTCGCAAGTTGGCTCTTGTTATTTCTATTAATAAGTATTAATAATAATAATAATAATTGTATTTATCGATCAACGTTAACCTCACTTTCTGATCGTCGATTTGTTACCAACCCTGTTGTTAATTTTTGATAAGTGATTTTATTGTTTTAGTTTGGTTGCCTCACGGATCAAGCCTCGATTCGCGCAAGGGAAGCTGGTTCTTGGGTGGCGCCATTGTCAAGGACGTAGTGTTCTTGTTTAAGGTTCAAAGTTTTTATCCTTGGCCGTCTAGGCGCCCTGGTATGCTTTGTAAATGTTTGGGTAAATGCCTTCAACCGCTTTCTCTTCTTTTCCCCTTGTGATAAAATTGGTCCATGTATGCCAAGTTAGATAATTATCAAGTTAGTGGTGAATCTGACCACCAGTCTAACACGCTGCTCCCGCCATAACCCAGCTCTCCTCCTTGCTCTTCGCTTCACATTTCGGTTCTCAGAGATACCGTGTACAACATGTTTATAAAATGGATGTCTTTTAAAAGGGATATTGTGGATCCATTATTTATTCCTTGTTTCTATCACGTTAAGTGTCATTAGAGATGTTAATATCGAATTAGGTTAGGGCTTCTTTCAATCTAGCCTAAAACTATACATGTTTATTTACGCTTAAGGCGTTATATAATACTATTTGTATGCTTTTATTTATTTCAGATCAGATCTAACTACCAGACTTCTTGAAGCAAAGCGATTACATAAAATAAGGCAGAGAAATGAGGACGAAAATTTATTCTGCTCGACATTTAAGGTGAACTAATTAAATATGGTTTAGGTTTGTGAAATCTTAAAAGGCGTGCTCAAATGGGAAGGAATATTGGATCTGTGCATCACATAGATCTCTCTCCAAAATAGACGTTTTTTTTTGGTAAACCGTGTTGATTATTATTGTCCAACCTGGCGTATGTTTTGGAAGGATTTCACTTTAGTTTTGAAAATGGCCACATGAGGAAGTAACTGCCTGCCATTTCTGCGCCTTCCTGTAAGGGGAAAAACATGTTGGACCTTCCCTGGGATCTGGGGAAACGTGATTGAAATATTATTGGGTTTTCCTATGTTTTGTCTTCGTGAGTTGTAATGGCTTGCTAGCCACGCCATTTTTTTTTGGGGATATGCATGCTCAGCAATTTGGGGGTCGCACGCCTAGGGGAAAGCTCACATTTGTGAGTTTATTGCAACTTTTCTTTGTTGTTTAGTTGTTTTGCTGGTGGGCAAAACCTGGACGCCTTTTTTTTGTCCTGCCCTGGCCGCGTGGGGGAGAGTGGAAGGAGTTATTTTTTGTTTTTCTTTTGCGTGGACTGTTTTAATGCGTGAAATCTTCCAACAGTGCACTGCACAGGCCAGAAACCCCCTCCATTGCTGCTGCTCCTGACCTGTTCCAGCGTGGAGGAGAGTGGAGGATGGGCGTTTTGAAAATGGAGAAAAAGGGGGCATGGGGAAGGTCGCCTGTTGGGTACTCGTGGCTCTTCCTGGGGTTTTTCTACACTACAGGCATGATAAGCTCTTAACCCTCCCTTAATGGTTTATTCCCTGTAGTATTTGTGTAAATCAAATCTGTGCAATTCTTGTTGTTCTATTCTTTTTCTTGGGGTGAAAACCTTTGGCTTATGAGGATATTCAGATATATCTTTGCCTGGTATTTTCTTTTTATATAATACAAAAAAAACCAGAAAGATATGGGCATCATGGGAAAACTTGTAGACGCCTCCATCAAATCTATTGATTCGAGCTATGGAAACCTGTATTCTTCATTCGTGAAAGCTACCTCTGTTATCATTTGACTAGTTAAGGTGAACTCCCTGATATTATGGGTACTCTGCGTGTCTTAATAGTCATCATTCCCTTCCTTGGAGGAGGATTTCGAACCAGTTGTTATCTGATGTCTATATGGAGTTGTAGGTGATTTTGTAAGACCTTGTTGTTCGACCCTGAAACCCTGTTCAATGTAAACTATTCGCAAATATAGTTTCGTTGTCTGACGGTTGGGTTTTATAAACTATAACGGTACCTTGTATCGTTTATTTGTGTTGAATGCCATTTAAGAGAGTGAGTTGTTGGTGGAACATGCTTCGACTTGTTTTGGTGAGGTAAACATTACTCTAGGCTTTTTGAGATGTTAAGAGCTTGCTTGGAATAATGGGTTGATTATTAGTGACGTGCAGTCACACATGTGAGTCTCTGCATCGCATCTTTCGTGTTCTCTTTTGACTGAATCTCGAGGTTTAATGTTTTCTGTTATGCGTCTTTTACTTAACAGATAATTGTAATGGGCCTTGAGGGTAATCTCTGATAAGTCTGGAATGTTGTCATTGGATCGATAATTTCTGTGGGTATGTTACTTTTGTAAGTTTTAAGGTAAATAAGGTTTACCTTGTCTTTAAAAAAAAAACACATTAGTCATTCTCTGCTTAGAGCCATGGACATACTATTAATGGCAGACCACGAAGTGATGGTCAGGTCTTTCGTATGGCCTCCTTGGAGTACATGGAATCATGATGCAGATTTCATTTGACTGTAACCCTTCTCTGTAATAGGAGACTGCGTATGAATATCATGAGAAATCAGAATCCAATTCATGTCATGGAAACTTAAGGATCCCTATAAGTGGTTTACTTATTTGGTATTTCGGGGAAACCTTTGTTGTTATAAACAATAGTATTTACTTGAGTGATTATATACAAATTAATACTTGCATCTCATTAGGAGTGGAGATAATGTTGATACTGGTATTTATAGTGGCTTGGACCACGCTTACATATCTTAGCTAGCCAAATGTACCTTCTACTCATTAACAAAATATGACAGTATTGTTGATCGTAACTCATTCCTATGAGTTGGACTCTTATACTAATAGAGGCATATAAAGACATGATAATAAACAACCGAAAGGATATCTAAATAATATATGAACTTACTGATTGGTGGAACCCTTGTTTACATAAGTATATTCTTAAAATTGTGAGATAAATATCAAAAGTATACTTACATATCCTTGATTTTCTATAAAGGTTTGATACTTGGGTACTATTGATGAATATCATAAGATTGACACTTGTTTTTATTATAGAAGCTTAATGTCGTTGGTGCTTATGTTTAATTAAAAGATAATATTATTGGATACTTATATAGAAGAAGTAGACTGAAGGTATTAAGTGAGCGATATTATTATTACTGTAATTTAAGTATAATTAATTGAAAGGTTAAGGTTGTACATCTAGCCACTTGGAATTTTGTTCATATGTAAGCAGATCTTAGGGAGGTGAACCAATAATGGGAATGAAATGTATTATCATGTGATGTGCAGTTAAGTTTTAGAATGCATGTTAGGAATTATATGTTAGGGAGTATTGCAAACTTTCATTTATGTAAATGCTAGATGGCATAAATTTTTAGGTGAGGATTATATCTTATCATGCTCAGTTCTAGCGAACTGACTCTAGTAAATATTTGTGCAGATGGATTTTTGCAAGTAGATGAGGGATAGACTTGTAAAATTTTGCATCAACCTCAGTTGAGAAGTTCTTACATGAAATCCTTTTTATATTGTTCAACTATTGATAACATACAGTGGAAAATGTAGGAGAGGATCATGGTCTTAGTATAATGTATTTGTGGACTTTGTCATCTTAACTTTGGACACCTTGGTTGTTTGACCATCATTGAAAATATAAGAATATTTGGTTACTGCTTGTTGAGTGACCTTATTGGATTATCGGTATTTTAAGTGTGGATGTAACCTTGTTTTGTTCTGGTGAATGAGTGTTATTAAACTTTACCCTTGAAAATAAATGTGAAGTTAAATCTTGCTATGACTTAGTAATAATGCGACATAAGTAAAATAACGTGGGTTGTTTAATACTTATAAAAGTTGAACTAAAAGTTATATTCAAATAAATTAACGTAGAGGTTACCAGCTTGAGAGCAAGGAATTCTTTAAGAAATCATAGGCGAGACTATCATTGTGAGTAAAAATTATATAATAACATGATATCCATAGCTCCACTAGTGAACATTCTCCCTTTTATGGTGAAAAATTCGTAAAACGATCCTAAGGTGAAATGATTTGTTAGTCGTTAGAAAATGATAAGATTTAATAAGCCAGAGAAAACATTTTGGGAAATCACACAATCTATCTCACTACCATTTGGAAGGTAAATTGTTCTCTTTGGTAATACTCATTCAGTGAAGCCTTTGTAAAATATTTGATAATTTTGGATAAATTCTCAAGCCTCAATTAAAGCCTGGTATTAACTTTTGAGGTCCTATAGATGTTTTCAACTCGACCTTCTCCCTCTAACCTTGTTCCAAGGCACTTTGCTTTTCTTCTCTTAAGTGTGTTGAACGCAAACCCATGTTGTCATATGGGCATGAACGAGTCCTAGAAGTGATATTGTGGATTGATGTGGAATTTAAATTTACCATGTTCTTCTAAATAAATGAATTAAGCAAATAACAGGTCATAATAGAGAAGACTGAAAGAAAATTTATCTTCAGAGTAAACGTAAGAAACTTAGCGTTGTAAGAGGTATTGTTCGAATTATATCTAGAGTCTTAGAAAACTGAAGCTAAGGATCGAAAGAGGTATTATTAAAATAAATAACCTTCAATAATTTTCTCATTGTGGCTTGCCCTATCTGTAAGTGTGTTATGTGGTGTTTTCCTATATTGTCTTAACAAAAAGAAAAGTGAATTATCCTTGGTGGGTGTGAACATTTCCGTGCTACCTTTGTGGTCATCCTTGTATTGAGTTATCCGTGGAGTTAGTTGTGACCTTGGTGGTGGCATGTTGTGTCGTGTTATGTGTCAATAAAAAAAAAAAATTATCCTGTATTTTACTTTGTTGTTTGCTAGGCTTTCTAGTTGGGAGAGACGTGCTTCTCTGTAAGTGTCTTCATCTAGAATCCCTTGTAAGGAAATACGAAGACTGGGTATTTCAACCTCAAGCGGGAGAACTGCCTCTGCCCCGAATACTAGTGAGAAAGGATTTGCTCCCGTTGGTGTTCTTATTGAGGTCCAGTGGGCCCATAAGGCCAGATATAACTTCAAGTGCCAATCTCATTTGTTTTCCTTCACTATTTTAAGGAGAATGGCTTTTAGTGTTTTATTTTTCGCTTCAGCCTGTCCGTTGGCTTGCGGGTAATACAAGGAGGTTGTATGATGGCTTATTTTAAATTTATTACACAATTCGCGAACTTCCTCATTCTTAAAATAAGTTCCATTATTTGAGATAATGATTTGCGAGATACCATACATGTAAATGATTTGGTTCAAAATGAACTTGGCGATTACAGAACCCGGTACAGTAGTAAAGGGCATAGCCTCTACCCACTTGGTGAAATATTCGGTTGCCGTGATTATGAAATTATGGCCATCTGTAGATGAGGGAGAGAATTTACCTATCAAGTCTAAGCCCCACATAGAAAAGGGACCATGGAGTAGCAATTGGTTGTAGAGATTGTGCTGGCATGTGAATCTCATGGGAAAATTCTTGGCATTTATGACACCTATGTACAAACTCTACTACGTCGTGTTCTAGAGTGGGCCAGAAATATCCCATCCGATGTATTTTGCAAGCGGTGGCATGACCACCGAAGTGGCCTCCACATATTCCGTTGTGAGATTCGTATGGAGAATTTTTTTGGATTCTTCTATGTCAACACACCTTAGGAGAATTCCATCGAAAGCACTTTTCGATAGAGCACCAATGCTCTATAATAATGTATTTAGCTATGATAATGTGTAACCACATTATTTTTTTTGGTGTAGCATTTTCTAGATAAGTATGGTCCATGATATAATTAATAATATCAGTATACCAAGGACATTCAGAGATGGGAGGTCTAGTTTCGACGTAGCATATGTATTCATCTGGGAAAGTCCAAATCCACTAGATCACCTCTGTCTAATGGGTTATCATCTAACCAATCTGTAATAACTTGTCCCTTAATGGATTTCTGGTTAACAAAAGTTAATTCAAATTCACCCATTAAGGTTATAAAGCGTCCAGCCTTTTTAGATAAGGATCCTTGCGTGAGGAAAGTTTGTAAATGGTGTATTTTTACAATGACTTTTGTTTCTTGATTTAGCATGTAATGTCTTAAGTGTTTGGCTGCGAAGACTATGGTAAGGCATTCTCGTTCTGCTTGCATAATAACATGTTTCATATTCAAGCAACATTCGAGCTAATGAAATAGATCACACATTCTTGTCTTGTCATCATAATCTTGGGCTAGCATGTAGGCTAGTGAGACATTGGTAGCTTGTGACTATAAGATTAAAGGGTGAGTCTAGCTTAGGTTGCATTAGCATGGGTGGTGACAACGTGAAACGCTTAACAGCTTTGAAAGCTTTGTTGTAATCTTTAGTCCAATTAGTACTATAATATTTCTTGAGTAGATTGTTGATTGGATGAATGGTGAAAGCTTAGATCCGAGAATGAATCTTCATATTGCACCGAGTTTTCCAAGAAATGACTTGATTCTAGAATTCATCCAAAGGTGGGATAATTTTGAGAGAATAGCTCGTATTTTGGCTGGGTCTACATCGATCCCTTGTGACGGTATAATGTAACCTAGGAGCTTCCCTCCTGTCACACCAAAGACATATTTTTCTAGATTTAGTGTGACTCTGTATTCTATTAGACGTGAAAGGATGATGTGGAGTACTTCCAGGTGATCACAACGCTTCCTGCCCTTGGCCAACAAGTCATCTACATATGACTCCATGATTTTGTGAATAAGATCGTGAAATAAGTATGTCATTTCACATTGGTATGTAGTGCCAGCATTCTTGAGACCGAATGGCATAATAGTGTAGCAAATAGGTTCCCCAAGGAGTTATAAACGTGGTTTTGGCTTGGTCTTGTTTGGATATTCTGATTCGATTGTATCCTGAGAACCCATCCATGTGGGACAAAAGTCTCAAATCTAGTTGTTGCATCAACAATGACATCAATGGATGGTAACAGGAATTCATCATTGGGGCATGCCTTATTAATGTCTCAAGAAGTCTATGCAGATGCGTATCTTCCCATTCTTTTTTAGAACAGGAACGATATTAGATACCCATTGAGAGTAATCGACTGGTTTGATGAATCCTACTTGGAGGAGTTTCATTACCTCCTCTTTTACCATGAGAGCTACCTTGGTTTTCATGGGTCTCGATTTTTGTTTAATTGGTTTTGCATCTGATTTAGTGATGAGGTTATGCACCGCAATGTGGGATGCAACGCCTGTCATTTCCTTATAATTAAATGCAAAAGCCTTCTGATGTTCCTTGAGGATTCGAGTGTGTATTTCTACTTCTTTTGGAGTTAACGAGGATCCTAACTTCAATATCCTTGGTTCATCTTCCGTTCCGATGTTAACATCAATTGTTTCTTTGATTAAAGAGGCATTACCTTCTTCAAACTCAGGTGGGGCTGGAGGTAAGTCCAAATCATCCCCATTTTCTACTGTGTTTATGCTAGGCTCCATTTGTCGAGGGAAGCTCCATCATGGGATTTCCGAAGTGGGAAGACGAATGTGGGATTAAGGACAAATCTATCATATGATAGGAGAGATGTAATGCTGCATAGGTGTTTAAGTAATTCAGAGTGGCCATATCACTATCAATGTGGTCTAGGATAGTAGATTTGTTTTCATTTTCGTTTAAAAGAGAATTTGTCATTTTTTTTATCAATGGTTCATCACGAAGGGATACTATGAAACGGGTATCCTCTAACTTACTGTTTGGAGTAAAACGTGATGCTGAGGTTGCTATTGAATCAGCGAGAAGATTTTTCTCTCGCGGGATTGCTTCAATTGATATGAAGTCAAACTCCTTGCTTATATTCAACACAATTATTTTGTAAAGTTGTAAGTGCTCGGCTTTAGTTTCATATATCTCAGAGACTTGGTTTGCTACCAATTGTGATTCTCCTAAGACTTTGATGTTATCAAGACTAATTCTCTTAGCTAAAATGAGGCCAAGGAGGAGGGCTTCGTACTTCAGCACCGTTGTTTGTACATTCAAAAATTTAGTTTAAAGGCAAATGGTAGGACTTTCCCTTCGGGAGAAGTAAAGATTACACCTGCCCCCACTCCATAACGACATCTAGCTCCATCGAAATGGAGCAGTCCAATATTTAGCTGGGAATATGGATGGTGGGGTATCTGTTGTGTTAACATCTTCTACTTCTACCATGCAGAGATCTACTACTGGAGAGAACCAACACCCAGGGAATATCCCACACCTACAGAATCAAATGGTAAGAACATTGGAAGATCTTGTTCTATTAATTCAACAATTTTTGTAGTAGTTCCTAATGATACTGTTTCTACAGTGTTAGCCTCATCTTTGGGGATTGGGGTTGCCTTGGTTAGGCTCATAGTTTCAAGATCTGTCATGGGTACCAAATTTTCTTTTGGTTTTGCATCAGTCAGGGTTTATTAAGCTGGTTTGTTGGGAGTTCAAACTCTGAGTGCATGCCTGGTCTTTTCTTTAAGTCAGCTAGGTGTACATCGAATGGTTTTGGATCACCTTTGGCTACAAATACCTTTCCTAAGTGTAAAATACCTTACTTCTTGAAATAGCGTAGAAGGGATTGCCTTCATGCGGTGTATCCAGGGTCGGCCGAGGATCATATTATAGTTAGTTTCCCGATCTATAATATAAAACTCAGTCAAGATGGTTTTGGGTCCTAAGGTGACCGGTAGTATTATAGTTCCAATCGATGTGGCTTTAAGGCTATCATAGCCTCTTAAGTGTATTTCGAGTTGTGGAACAATTGGTTTCTCCATACCCTAGCTTTTGAAGGAAAGAGAAGGGGACTATGTTAACTGCCGCCCCATCATCAACCATTGCACGCTTTACATAGTTGTTATAAACCCATACTTGCAAATGTAAGGCTGGATCACCTCGACGAGCAATCTCAGCATCTGTCAGGCATTTTGTTTATCTCGAATATGAATTCGACATCCCTATCCACCTGCCCTGGAGGATGAACATCGGAATCTATATGATTTACCTGTGTTTCAGGAGGTGGAGTGATGTTAATTAAATGGCCCAAACCTAATGCCTCTAAAAGAGCAGCCCTATGAGCAGGGGAATTTTTTAATAAATCCAAAAAGGAGATGTGCGAGAAGGTTTTTGTTAGGTCGTTAATTAAATCATAGGCACCCACAGGTTTTTTTATGATTTGTTGGATGTCATCTGTCTCCGGCAGGTGGCTTGGACTTGGCTGAGAGAAATACTCTCGTGTCCTTATTACAGCTTCGATGGGTAGTTTGGCGTCTAACTCCACTAAATCGACTATCTTAGGTCGTGGCTGACTTCCTAGTTGTGGCGCAACTAATGGATTTAGCGAGGTTGAGGCTTCATGATCATTGTTTCCTGTTATTACACTCTTGTTTGTCCCAAATAGATTTAGCCTATTGTTATCGTGATTTGGGAGCGGATCATTGAAGATTTTGAGGGGTGCATTTTGAGGAGAAACTGCCCCTGAAAAGGTATTTGATGCTGGTGACGTAGGATCTGCCAAGAACATATCCATGAAAAGTTTTCTTTGTTCATCTGGCAAGCGTTGCATGAATTTATTGTAGTCACGGCACATTCTAGTGTCATGGCCCCATATTTTGTGGAAACCACAATACGAATTAGGATTGTAATTCCTAGTTTGTTGGTTTGGTGCATATTGTGGCCCAAAATTTTGATCAAACTGTTGTCTATTAGGATTAAAATTTTGCGTTTGAATTCTGGTTTTGGTATCTAGTTGAATTTTGGCTCAGACCCTGTGTGGGATTTTGCCGTTGTTGTGTTGCTATTGTGGATGGTTAAAATCCACTGTATTGATTGTCGGGTTAAAGTTGTTGTTTCGTTGGTTGTTTATTTGTGATGGACTATTGACATTATTTACCTTCTTAGGCTGGTCGGTTACTCCATCTGTTGTTACACCCCGATTTTTATTAAGGATTTTAGGTCCTTGATTGACATTCGTGGTAGTAGGATAAGCTGTAGTGTTCTGGTTGGAGGTGACTAACCTCCCATTTGCTCCATATGTTTTGCGACCACTATCAATTGCTACTTGATCTATTCGAAGAGAACTCTCAAGTACTTCATCGTAAGTTCTTAATGGGAACTTCTGGACTTCTTCCTTCACTTCTCTGCTAAGAGAATGAAGGAATAAATCCCATAGTTCCATTTGATCCATGTGTGGAGCACTTTCTGAAGAATAAAGAACTGTACGCCACCTTTGGATGAAATGGGCGACAGATTCGGTGTGTTCTTACTTGATGTGTAAGAATTCCCTGATTCCTGTCCTTAATAATTTGTTCATGTCAAAGGCCTTGATGAACTCTGACACGAGTTGTTTGAACGAATGGATGGAATCCTCGGGTATTCTATAATACCAATCGAGATCGATGCCTTCCAAGGTTTTTGGGAATATCTTAGCAACAACCCCATCCCATGGGAGTAGTTCTCGAATGGCTGTAGCATAAGCTTTGATATGTGCATTTGGATCTCCCTCACCTTTGTATTTGGGCAAATCGGGAAGAGGTCTTGGAAGCATGACGCTTCGTATGGTGAAATCTAAGGGTTCTTTCAAATATTCTGAATAAGTCCCTATCGCATAGGTTTCGACCATTGATGGTGCTTGCTGAGGGAGTGGAGGCGGAATGGGTTGTTGATAAGGCGTAGCGTATACATTGGTAGGGGCATAAGGAAACACCTGTGTTTGACCAAACATGCCAGGAGAGGAGAACATATCCCCTTGTGGTGATTTGGAGTACATGTTTAAGTATGATGGGGTGTTGTCCAGGAATGGATTGTTTTGTATTAGACTGGGAGAAACAGCGTTAGAGATGGTGGGTCTAGTTGGCGTTTGTTGTAAATACTGAGGAGTCATGCCTAATGTGCCTGCTCCTATGAGGAGGTCTACTTGGCTAGGATGGTGTGGAGGATTGGAACTTCCTGTTTGTATGAATTGAGAATTTTGATTTGCTTGAGCAAGTTCTAACCCTCTTACTTTTTCTACTAACGTTGAAATGACTTCATTTGGTGAAGTCACGGTGTTTTTCCTTAGTGGCGTTTGTTGTATATCATGGTGTTGTATAGGCATGTGATATCCTACTATGAACTGATCGCTGCCCTGCCAAGTTTCCCTGAGGGCATTTCCTATATGTAGTGGCATGGAGGTATTTCCTTGAAAAGAGACCTCGGGTTGTGTTTGTAAACCTCCTATAGGTGGGTACATACTTCGAGGACATTGGTCATTCCTGGCATAACGTACCAAATGTTCATCGTCTAAACCTCGGTATGAGTCTGATTGTCTACTAATTTGTGGTCTAAGCAGCACCTGAGGAGATGAACCAGATTCTCCGGTGAATGTCATGTTATTTGAGCCTGAAGGCTCTGTTTGTTGCGTTTGAGCGAGTTGATCTAACTCCTCAGTTTGAAAAGATGAGTTATATCTGATCCTTGGAGTTTGTGTTGACAACTGGTTGGTTGAGTAGTTCTCACCCCATACTGAGAGTGAGGGTGATGATTGTCTATTTTGTTGGGCGTAGTATGCCTCAAGGCCCAAGAGGGGCCTACCATATGCATCAAATCCCGACATATTTAGGGGGTATATGAATACCCGAAAAATAATGGGAAGGAGAGAAGGTGATGGTGAAAGATAACGAGGTGGAATAAAGATGAAAGAGTATACTAATAGTTTGAAAGAACATTAGTAATATGACTCCGAACTAGAAAGTAGGAAGTTCACGTCGGGTTCACCAATTTTGGTGGTGAAGCTGATGTGAAGGCTAATGAGGTACAGAAGGTGAAACAGTTGTTTGTTCACGTCAGGTTCACCAATTTTTGTGGTGAAGCTGATGTGAAGGCTAATGAGGTACAGAAGGTGAAACAGTTGTTTGTTCACGTCGGGTTCACCAATTTTGTACGATGGAAAAGTGACAAGCGAGCATGGGAATCTACAAGCAACTCTTCCTCGCACCCGACCTCCCGAGGTCATGTCGAGACAGCCGGTGGGGATGGAATATGTATGGGATGCAGACAAACTAGTTAGGCAATCTAATGTCTTCAATACGCACTAGTGGAATTTGCGAATCTAAGGCAAAGAAGGCCCTCCTAACCTGAACTGGTGTGATAGATCGATTGGCAAGGATGACTGCTCGAAGGCTCCAATCAATATCAAGCTTTGGCGTGATTCGATCTATGGGTTATGGAATACGTGGAAAATGACCTGGGATAGTTTCGTGTACGTCTCCAGATAAGGTCATACGGTGGATGGTAAATATAGTTGACTCTATGGACGATTCTCTGGCCTAGTCCAGAACTCTCTAGCTTTGTTAGCTGTTGTATCTAGTAAGGATAATTGTTCGAATGATGATAGGTGGAAGTGGAGTGGATTTGAAATACTAGTGTGCGTAGGCCAGTGTCTATGTCTAATTGACTTACGGATTCGTTGGGTTGCGGGATTTGTGGATCACAACCGTAGACTCTTGGTTGTTGTGGTCCTGCTATGGTCATGCGTAGAATTAGTTCCTAATCCCTAGTATCCAATAATCATATGCTTTCTCAGCCTCTATATTCAAAATTAATAGCTGTGCGATCTTCTCAGAGTACCTCACAGGCGTTCTTGCAACCTGAATTCTTCAGCTGGTATCTATATCCATGAGAATGTCTCCTGCGTCTGGTTGTGGGACCAAAGGATCACAACTAAACGTTTTCTCTCTTTCAAGCCCTTCTACAGTCATATGGATGTTACCTAGGGTAATCTGTAGTTTGGTTGATTTGACCAAAACGTGTGCGCTTGGTCGTCTTCTATGTTTAACCCACTTAACTGGGAACTGATCTGTTGTAAGTCTGTTGTTGTTTGGAAGACTTGGATTCTAAGATTCTGGTCTATATCAACAATTGCTGTGACGAGATTGGGTTGAGGCACGATTGGCTCGAATACGTATTCTCTGGGCTCCCTAGGTCCCGTGATTGTCATACAAAAGCAATAATGTAAATTAACTACGGCAAAGTGAAATTTAACTACTTTGAATATATCTATAGCATATATGATTTCTCTATTTTTGTATTTTCTAACGAACTATTTGAATGAATTTAACAACTAATTTAATACATCTAGAAATTGACAGCTATGATAAAAATTTAAAACAAACAAGATAACCAAGTATAGCTATTTGTCTATGTAATTTATAGAGCTATTCTAAACAATGAAATAATTGATCTAATCTATTTGCAAGGCCTTCGATCCTACCTCAGAAGTGAGGAGTGAATCATAGTTTCTCAGAAACTATCAATCCCCATAGCTTCCCTGGAAATATCGAGAGTAGAATTGACTGAAATAAAGTGATTGGCTACTTTATTTGATATGCTACTAACTAGAACTTTGAAAGCTAGAACCTGGATTCTACAGAACAGTGGTGAATCTAATGGTGTGTGTGATCTTGTCCCCTCAGTGTGATCTCCTCATTCCTTCGTGTTCACGTGGATCCAGAAAAGCGTGTAATGCTAGCATCAACAGAAAGTAGATATTGGGACAAAGGAAGCTCAAGATACAGACTGAATACAATGCGAGTAGGAGAGGGATAGCGCAAGAGTACAGAGCTTGGCTTATGTAATTCCTAGCGGGATTTATTGCGAGTCATGCAACATGAAACATCCAGAACCTGAAACTATCCTGTTTGAAGAACAAAACCTGCAACTTTAATGGCTTCCTATTGGTAAACAGAACTATCCTATTCCAATGGATTGGATGAAAATAACAGCAGTACTTGCACAAGATGGATATGTGGCTTACTCATAGTAAAACAATGCTAACTAAGCATGCAATGAAATAAACTAAGCATTCTAAGCAAAATGAAAACTAAATCTATTACAAAGAGAAATCAGAGGAAAATTTAAGGGGCCATTTGCTTGAGCACAAGCCAACTATTTATAGCATTTGCATTTACCCAAGGTAAAAACTAAATAGAACTCTTAAACTATAAACAATGGCAAAACACTATTCCAGGGAACCAGAATCATAAATGCAAGCTTATGGCGGTGAAAGAAAGCTGGTAAAACGTTGAAATTACATGAGTCGTGTTAAAAGATATTTCTGGAAAACACGTAAAGGACTGTCGCCCTGAGCAGGGCGGTGGTTACATGAGACCGCCGCCCTGTTAGGGCGGCGGTCATCGTCACTGAAGGCGGCGGTTTTGTCACCAAGAAAAAGGCCAAGAAAAGAGGGGAAAAGGGAAAAACAAAGCACGCGGGGGGCTAAGCGGGGCATGCGGGATGTTAACACACACTTGGAGATCTTTTTTGGATCCTGAACACCTTGCAAGGAGACCTGTATCATCATTGGGGCACATGTCACGTTATTTTGGTAGTATAGTACCTTACAATTTTGGGTACGTACAGGTACTCCCACCAGGAATGCCAAGAATGTTTATCTAATTTTTCATTCCTTTTCAATTAAATGATCTAGTACTAAAGATGTGCATAAATAACCTCAAATGATGAAGGGTTTAAGGTACCTTAGATGTGTGATGTGGATGAACGGGATCAAAATGATTGATCTCCATTGCAAGCTATATAAAATACAAAACTAGAGAAAGATTTGATTAGATAATATATGTGGGGGTTTCCCGAAAAAGCTGGCTCCAAGAATTGTTAACTTCCTTGTTGGATGTAAACCCCCATGTGATAAAATATGATAGAAGTAACGATAATAAGTTGGATAATATACAGAATCTGAGGAACATAGAAACTGGAAATGCAGAAATGTAAGGAACATACAAATCTGATCTAAATAAATGTAAATTAAACTAATACCTGACTAGGTCAATGATGACCTAGATTGTACAAAGGCAGGTCAGCGGTGACCTGAAGGTATAGATCTAATCGAAAATGTAAATATGCAAACCTACAGGGTCTAAATGTAATCTAGATGCAGCAAAATATTGTGAATGCTAAATATAACCTACAAAAAATGATCTGAGATAGAAAATAGTAGAAGATGGAAGGGAATGGGGATTAGGAAGGATTTTTTACCAAACAAATCTTGGGTCGACAAGGACTAGGGTAGGATGACAGTGACTAGGTGCAGATATGCTAGTTTTGGTAAAACAGAGTAATAGGATGGTGGCTATGATAGACTGAGACGGGAACAAAACACGGGTAGAGGTTGAAGAAGGATCCAAAGATGAAAAACACAATGACATAGGGCTGAGTTGACAGCGACTCGGTTTGGGTGATGGAGACTATAGTAGGGTAAGGCATGGTTGAGAGTAAGAGGAGTGAAAAGGCAACTTGCAAGAACATAAATTGAAAGAGTAACCTGCTAATAGAGTTACGACCGCTGGTAAACCTGCAAGATGTTAGATTGGACAAGATAGCAATAAAAATGATATAAGATAGTAGAAAAAGAAATTTAAGCCTCCTAATGTTATGTATATGATCAAGAAGAGCTTTCAAGGGATGCAAAAGGGTTACTGATATGTTCTGGTTTGAAGGAGGAATTGCAAAATGGAAGGAAGTCACGCGTATGTGTTTTCTATTTTTTTGTTGTGTTCTTGTTGCGTTCTCATTATCTTCAAGTTGATTTCTCATTGTGTTATCCATTTTGGAAAGGAAGAACTTAGTTTAATAGGTTCGATGATGACTAGGTTGGGTCATTGCCGACTATGGGGAAAGTTTCCCCAATGGGGTTGCTCTTGTGATTTGATTAGGTTTTTGTGTATTTAAGAGTTGGAAAAGTTGCTTTAAATCATGTAGGTGGGATTGGGTTGTTTAGGGTTGTGTAGGAAATAAAGCTGGATATAATCAAAGATAGAAAATTAAGGGGATGTAAATTTAGAAAGAAATCAAAGTCCAAAATAGAAGGTTCATTAGAGCATGTGGAGGGATATTGATTAATTAATTAATGGGAATTGGATGGGCATTAAAAGTGATAGGATAATAAGGGAATTTTTTTAAATATTAAAGGGAGTGGATTTAATTAAAGGACGGACATTAATAGGACCCTAGAAAAATATGTGTACACATGCAGAAAAGGGTAGAAATATATATTTTAGGTGTTTACAGCTAGTACTTCTATCATGCCCAAGAAAATTACAGATGTCCTAGGTCTTAAGTACATCCCTTTGTCCAAAGGATTCCTACAACTTGATGGCTCAACTATCACCACTCTAGGAATCATCAAGGATCTTGATTTAACCCTCCATGTATATCCAAGCCTCTCACCATAACTCAAGATGTGTCAATCATTGACCAATCTCCTTTGTCTACCTTGTGTTTATCAAGAGATTTTAATGCTAAAGTGGGTGGTTACTTGTTTGTAGATTGGTCCCATATGTTACTGAAGATGGGGTATGGTACCCAGTTTATCATACAAGTTGATACAATATTTTCCTATCATGTTGATTCATATGACCCATCCCCCCTTCAAGCCAACTACCTAATCAAAAAATAACAAGTCTCAGTTTCTAAAAAGAAGCCTATTCCCCCTCCTACACCAGATTGACTACTAGATGAGTGGGCAGAAAGGCACCATAAATTTGATTCATATTTTGAGGATCTTTAAGGTTTCAAAATTAAACTTGGCACTTATTACAACCTTGAATAAGAAGTTGTTCTTCCTCGTGCGCTAAAAAAATGAAGAAAATTCTTGTTTATGGAAGCTATACTTTGATGGATACAGAAGCAAAAATGGTGCAAGTATAGGTGTTGTTCTCATTTCTCCCAAGGATGAGAATTTCTTCTTCACACATAGGAAATTTGCATGTTCCAACAATGTAGCAGAGTATGAGGCGTTGGTGCATGGTCTTATCATTGCTTAAAAGAAAAGGATCAAGACATTGTAAATCTTTTAGGGCACTGAATTTGTCATCCACTAGGTTACAAAAAAGTGTGTGACAAAGAAAAATCTCCTCAAAGGTGATAATTAAAGAGTTTAGGACCTCCTTGAGGGCTTTGACGCTCTAAATATACAAGTGGTGTTAAGGAAAATTAACAAAGAAGCATATCAGATGGTTGTGCTTGGTTCGCAGTTTTCACCTGTTGAGGAATTTGTCAAAGGAAATGCATAGTACGTCAAAATGTTGATCAAACCATCTATTCCAGATAACAACACCAGCTGGCAAGTGTTTGATAATGATGTGTAAATTGTCTAGTTCATTCAGAATGAAGCTGAGTTCTCTTCAAACATGCAAGTTGACTTGCATGACAACTATGGTGACCAAGTGATTCAACTCAAGACAAAAAAAATATCTAAAGGCTTGGTATCCTTAGAGTAAATATTTACCCCTGATGATGAGTTCAAGGGTGGAGAAAATTATATGCGAGTGGCATAAGAAGACTACTCCCCAATCACTATTGCGAGTGGCAAGGAGTTGTTTCTAAGTAAATTTTATGTGCATGATGAAAAGTATGCCTTCATCTCTCTATGCCATAAGTATAGTGACATTTTCTCATGGGATTATGAAAACCTCAAAGGATTTTATCCAAATGTTGCTCAACACTCCATTAACCTTGATCCAAACATCAAGCCCGTCAGAAAAAAAGTAGAGTCCAGTCAATCCAAGGATAGATCCCCTCATGAGGAAAGATTTGTCTAAAATCATCAAGGTAAAGATAATATTCCCCATCAAATACTCTAATTGGGTCGCGAATCTTGTTCCAGTGTGTAAGAAGAATGGAAAAATCATACTCTTCGTTGATTTCAAATATTTGAATAAGGCATCCTTGAAGGGTCACTATCCTCTTCCTTCTATGGAGAAGATTTTACCGACTGTGGCTAGTGCACAAATATTTTCCATGTTGGATGGGTACTCTAGATTTAATCAGATCATGGTTAAGGAAGAGGATCAATTCAAAACAACATTTACAACCAAATGGGGAACATATTCATATCATAAGATGTCATTTTGTCTATGTAACATAGGAACAATCTTTCAGCGTACCATGGATATTTCCTTCAAAGGATATATCAATGAATTCATCTAGTTTACCTCAATGACATAATTGTCTTCTCAAAGCAGAGCACAAATCATATGGCGCACCTAGAGAAATTATTTGAGAGATGCAGAGAATTTGGGGTATCTCTTAACCCCAAGAAGTGTAATTTTGTTGTGGTAGAAGGTAAAATTTTGGGCCATGTGGTCTCAAATGATGGTATCTCCATTGATCCTAAATGCGTTTCTACCATCCTTGCTCTCTCTTTATCGGTGCACAAGAAATCCTTGTAGTCTTTCCTAGGAAAAATCAACTTTGTTAGGAGGTTTCATTCCTAACTTTGTAGGACTGGTATAGGCCCATCACCCTCATGCTCAAGAAGGAGACATATCTTCAAATGGATAACAAAAGGAAAATAAAGTGCTTTAACAAGATCAAGAAAGAAATTTCTTACACGCCAACACTCATCAATCTGGATTATTCCAAGGATTTCATCCTTTATGCTTATGGAGCTGATGTCAGTGTTGTTGTTGTATTGACACAAGAAAATGAACAAGGAATGGAGTAGCTAGTGGATTTCTTTAGTCAAACACTAAAGGATTATGAGTTGAAATATAGTCACATGGAAAAGTAGGTCTTCACCATCATGCATGCGCTTGAGAAGTTCAAAAGTATGCTCAACACTAATCATATCAATGTGTTAGTTTCACACTCAAGTGTGAGAGAATTCATCATGGGAGAAGAAATTAGTGAGAAGAGAGTAAGATGGGTGACCAAAATCATGGAGTATGATGTGACTATCAAATCCAAAAATTGGTTAGAGGCAATGTGCACTCTGTAAGCAGATTATTGAGGATGTGCAAATGAACAATAAGACTTCATTATTTCTAGATGAAGAACTCACACATGTGTCTGAACCTAAACATAAGTGAAGATCCTCAGGTGCACGCAGATGGATGAAGGACATGATCACATTCCTTTCCTATGACACATATCCTCCTAATCTAAACAAAGCTAAGAGAGGACATCTGAGGCTGCAATCTATTCCATATGCACTGATTGATGTCACATTATCTCTTCAAAAGAAATATTGATGGTCATGCTGTTAAGGTGTATTTATGGTGTAAATTGACAAAGTGTTAAGAATAATTTCATGATGTATTCTCTAGTGGAAACTTCTCTTGCCAAAGGAAACAAATGATGAAGATCATCAAGGCATGGTAATTTTGGCCTACCCTATTTTTAGGATGTGCACAAGTGGGTCATGAAATGTAAATAATATCACTTTCTTTACAGGAAAGAAGAAATTGGCAGCACTTCCCCTCCAACCAATCCAAGCACGGATCATCCTTTTACATAATGGGGTCTTGAATTCATATGCATGATCAACCCATCCTTCAAGTGTTAGGCATAAGTGGGTGTTGACAACAACGGACTACTTCGCTAGATGGAGAAAGGCTGTCGCACTTAAGGAATCAACTGAATTATTCATCCTTGACTTTCTCGAAGGGCATTGTAAAAAGGTTTGGTGTTCCTCAAACCATTATCTCTGATAATGAAAAATCCTTCCTTGGTACTAAGAATTTATAATTGGGCTCTTAGTCTTGGATATACTTGAAGACTTCTTCCAACTACTACCCTCAGGGAAATGGCTTGGCAAAGTCTACTAACAAGAACCTAATCAGAATCATGAAGTGCAAAAATGAATATCAACTAGATGTAGTGGCACATAAAAGGTCTCACGTGCATGCTCTGAGGAAGACAAAACCACAGTGAAGAAGGAAATAGTACTTCACCTTACAAATCTTGTTTATGGAAAGGAGTCTAGAATTCCTTTATCTCTTGAGTTTCCTTCATTAGAGCTTAGCCCAACAAACTAGAATTTGAGGGCATGGACTAGAGAGAAATCAGAATGGAAGAACTGATTGAACTTGAAGAATTAAGAAACTATGCCATGATCAAGAAAGCTAGAACAACATTAACAATCAACAAAGAAAGTGGTTTGACAGAAAGGATACTAGAGCCTCAAGACCTTCAAGGTTGGGTGAATTAGTCTTAAAAATGGGATGCTGATAGAGATAAACTAGGGTGTCATTCAAAGTTTGATGCACTTTGGAGTGGCCCATATATCATCAATTCTTGTAAGGAGGATAAACTCTTTTTCAAGTTGTCTCAACTTGATGGAGGAGTGCATATCAATCCTAGTCAATGGGATTTATCTCAAACCCTTCCATTAAGTTCTTTGTTTCATCATTGTATCATAGTAGATAGTTTCAATTCCTCCAAGTGCGTTGCACGCATATTGTTTGTTTGTA
This sequence comes from Taxus chinensis, assembly GCA_019776745.2. Classification (NCBI taxonomy): domain Eukaryota; kingdom Viridiplantae; phylum Streptophyta; class Pinopsida; order Cupressales; family Taxaceae; genus Taxus; species Taxus chinensis. The sequence goes on along the minus strand of CM034155.1, from coordinate 188,237,363 downwards.
CATATTTATTTCTTCTCATGTGCTTCTTATGTGCACTCTTCTTTTACTTCCAGATATGTCCAGTTGATAAATCTTCCTGTAGTTTTCAACAGTTTTTGTAGGATTTAGAATAGAGTTTCAGAGAAATGCTGCTTCAAGTGACTTCAGGGGGTCGTTTTTCAAAGTTGTAGATCATAATTTCATATTTTCAGGATGACTCCATGCCCAATGGATGCTCCAGGCTATTGATCTCCTTAATCTAATATGAAGATGGTCCCAAAATTCACCAAACCATTGTCCAAAATAAATCCCTAGTTATTTTGGAACAACTTACATCCCCATTTTGGTTCTAGAAGTTCATTATTCCAGGTTGCACACACTTTGGTTTCTCCTCTTGGCACAGTTTCTCTTGGTTGCAATTCCCTTGTGCACACCTCTCTGCTATTGATCATACTTTCATGCCTTCCATTTTTCCTTCATTTTCCCCACTTCTGCTCATGCATCTTACTTCCAAAATTATATCGTGTACAGTCACACCTTATGAATTCTCGTATGCCCTTTCTCCTCATTGCAACTCATGCATCATTTATGCGTGCCTTTGACTTGCCTTCCCACATAATCATATCCTAAGTCCCTTCCTCCCGCACATTTTTCATGCCCCTTCCTTTCTTTTATTCACCATGCTCCACCCCTCTACGTATGAATTTGCACCTTCTACTTGTGCCAATGTTTGCATACCCTTCCCACATAATCTCCTATAAGTATGTGACCCAATTCTTCCTACACACATCAATTTTGTGTGTCCCTTCCTTTCTTTCTTCTCCGCTCATCACACCCTCTTGTGTATGCAGCTTTGCACCTTCTGCTTGTGCGCTAATCTACTGTGCCACGTAGGAAACCTTTCAAAATGAGTGTATCACATGTAACCTATCAAAGTATGCCAATAGGGCATCCAATCCCTTGAAACTAGCTAACCAACACATGTGACAGAATGGTTGAAACAACATAGTATGAACATTCAGTAATTCCACCAGCTTCAATCATTCTACTGTGCGTCATGTGTCAATGACCTGTTAGAATTTCCTTTAGATCATCATAAAATCTTATAGATTTTGTTGTAGAGCTCATTTAAGGTGCAGTCTTGTCTTATTCAAAATTTGTTGACATGTGGGCTACTCCAGTATCACTTAAAATTCAAATGTTGGTGGGATTTGGTAGGTGAGAAGTAAGGGAAACATTTTAAGCCATTAATACAAAATTTGATCAACCAACCACTAGATTTCATTTAGATCTCGCCTCCTTCTTTCTCCTACATGCCAAGATTAAACATGGGGAAAACGCATTGATTAATTTTATAGGTATGGATTTAAAGGCATTCATTGATTGTTATTGTTGGTGTTTGAAGATTCAAATCCAATTTTCCCTCCTTTTCTCTCCTCTTCTCTTCTTCATTCTTTTATAAATGTAAGAGCATTGCTTATTATAAAGGGAGGGACACATTGGACTCTTTTAGTTTGTATAGGTATTACCTTACATTTTAAGTTGCAGACCTTTTAGATCTAGTCTTTGCACGTGGATATCAGCCTCATACACCATTATAGTATCGATTGTGAATTTATGTAAGTAATAGAAGCATTATTTTGTGGCTATCCTTCTTCCTTAACTTGTTTTTTATTCTTCCTTCTTGTCCTTTCCCTTATGTTGTGTGCTTAGTTGTTCCTTCTCACATCCATTGCATTTCCTTTTCTAACTGTGTCCCATGAAAATAATTATCATGTGACTGTCGTTCTCAGTGATTAGTGTTACATGTGTCTAGCCTTCCTTTGAGCACATTTCCTTTATTTTCACTCAAATCTGATCAGTGTTCACCATCTTTCTTTCTGGTGACTATCACCTCCCTTAGATTATTTTTTACCTTTCTGCATATCCTTCTAATCCCTGGTCCATTGGCATGTTTATCTTAGAATTCCATTTCTAGTATTAGGAATAGCAGTAGCAGTATAAATAGGTAGAGGAACCGGATTTCTCTAGAGGTCTTTCTCAAGCATGCAAGGTCCCACAACTTGGAGAAAATACTATTGTTGCCTTAGCGACTCAGTTCAACCTGATATGAGAATGGTGTAAGTTTGAGCTCCAACACATTCGATAAATGTACTATGAATATATGAATGTTGAATAGATAGCCTATTTATATTCTTTTAGTATGAAATATAACAACATGAAAGTGTGTGGAATATTCATGCTAGTACAATGAACTAACCGTGCATACGTTATTATTTTTCTTCAGCTTACAGGTATGAATAGTATTACGAGTTAATTAAAGAAGGGATAACATGACATGTATTGATTATTATTGTACCAGTTTATATGAATGTAATTAATGTAATTTTACTTGATTTTGTGTGGAAGTTATACTTTGTAATCATATAAGGAAAATTTGTCTGATGTATTAAATGATTATCTTTGATAATCACTTTGTGAGTATGAATTAAAGTTATTGATTATTGAATGAATAATTATTGATCAGATCATTATGTTTGTGTTGAACAACATATTTGTATAGTTTTTTAACTGTGAATTATTAATTGTGAATTGATATTTGATGTGATGATACAGTTGTTTAAAGATGTTGTTATGAATTAATATGTAATGAAATAAATAATACAAACAAGAAAATATTACAATGTAATTAAAAGAGACAAGTATATAAGATGTATTTGTTAATCATAGATAAACATGATGATATAAATCAGTTTATAAGTATACAACTATGTGAAGCATATTATTGTATTTAATAACAGCAACTTACATGTTTACGATTAATTACATTCATTGTAAAATATCATATTATTCTACTTATCCTAGCGGGAAAAAAATTACAACGATATGGGAAAAGGATGAAGGTTCATTGTAATCCTGAGATATAGGACAGATGTACATAATTGACCTTGGAAAATTGAAATGTATAAGTTTCTATTAATTATCTTGCATGCTAATTAATTTAGTGTTATGAATTGGTTTTAAACTCATACTTGACTAAACCTCATCAATGATCGTGAGATGATGTAGTTGTCTTACAACATGTGGTATGAGGTACATACACTTTTCAGTGACTCAAAGAGTTCATTATACACCTCTTTCATGAATTGGATAACATAATGAAACTTTGTTAACCTTTCATCGGAATGAAAGCATAACAAATTATAAATGAAGGCAGGCATCACAAGATGATGTGAGTGTCATATGAGTCATTTTCGTACTAGCTCAAGATGGCTACAGGGAAAGGAATAAATGCACAATAATTTAGATCATTACTTGAACGTATATTTTCTTATAGGGATCCTAAGCTGGTACTAACAGCAATCATGTGACCTAAATATTGATTCTTGTTGCATCTTCAAAATTAAACCCAATTACTTATTGTAAATGAATAATGAAAATGGTTAACTTTAAATGTGACATTTAATCAACAAAAATTAATCCATATAATTGTGTAGATATGGTTGTGTGGTGAAGGGAATATAGATTTTGTAGGCTTGTGTGTAGTCTCAAAATTGGCTTGTTAACGCAATGCTAATAATTATGGCCCTAGTAGTGCAAATGAATGATTGAATTGTCTATTCAACATGTCTTTTTATTAGCAGTGTCTGGATTCAGATGTAGGTTGCTTATGTAACTTTTCAGTTGACAGTAACAATATTTGTATGTTCTCTTAGCCTATAATAAGGTTTAACCAAACAGTATACAATGTATACTAGCTCGTAAAGAGTTTTGAAGGGTGATCGATAAGATCTGGAACCATTTGCAATTACACATGGTTATAGTATGTTGTCTAGATGGATTCTATAATATTAAGTAATGTTATAATAATTTAATAGTGGCTAAGTAATGATAATATTCATTATAGCATTATAATAACTTAAGGGATTTTGTAAACTTGGTAGCATGTTAGGCTTATTTTGTCGCGTGTTGATAATCAATGAAGGCATAAATTTTATTAATGGTTTATAAAAAAATCCCTTAGTTTTTTGAATCATAACATGGGTGTTACACACAGGTCACAAACAAGTGTACAACAAATATTAAGCTTTTGAAGGCTTATAAACACATAGTTTGGGACCTCTTGGAGAGTTTTGATGCTCTTAATCTATAGGTGGTGCCGAGAAAATTCAACAAAGAAGTAGATTAGATGGTTTCCCTTGGTTCACATTTCTCACCATCTGAGGACTTGGTCTAAGGCAACACAAAGCATATCAAGATGGTGGTTAGGCCATCTATTCTAGACAATGCAACCAGCTGGCAGGTGTTTTACATTGATGCACAAATTTTGCAATTCATCCAAAATGAAGTTAAGTTCTCTTCAAAATGCAATTTGATTTTCATAACAGAAATGGTGATCAAAAGATACAATTAAGGAAAAATAAGTTACCAAAATTATTGGTCATCTTAGAGCATATTTTCAGTACTAATGATGAGTTCAAGGCTAAAGAAAAGGATATGCACACAACGTAAGAATACTTCCATCTAGTCATTATTGCATGCGGCGGAGAGTTGTTTCTTGGAAAAGAATATTTCATTTCATTATGTTAAAGGTTTAGTGACATATTATTGTGGGATTATGAAGACATAAAACGATTTTATCTTAGTTTTTCTCAACACTCCACTAACCTTGGTCCTAGCATCAAGCCCATCAAACAAAAGAAAAGGCCTGTCAATCCTAAGATATAGCCCCTCGTGATGAAGGAATTCTCCAAACTAATTGAGGAAAATAAATCCTATCAAGTACTCTACTTAGGCAGAAAATATTTTTCTATTGTAAAATAAAAATGGTGAAATCAGACTTTGAGTGATTTCAGAGATTTGAATAAGGTGTCATTAAAGGATCATTAATATTTACCTTCTATAGAGTAGATTCTTCTAGCTGTGGCTGGCATCTAAACGGTACACCATTTTTGCACAATAGAAATGTTTTGTTAATTGAAATAATATTCACAGGTTATAAATATATAGAATTTTTATCTCCTAAAATATAGGATCTCCTATAACAACTCCTAACAAAGTGCCCAACAATGAACTATTCGTAAATATATGTTTTTATAACAATATATATATGACATAACAATATTACAAACTTAATTACCACCCAATAAATAATAATCACCGAAAGTAAATTCTAAATTTCCCAACATTCCCCCCTTAATATTTACATGGGAAGAAGCACATCGGAAAAACTAGAAACATAATCGTATGCCTCCACATACTTTTAGGTATGCATATTGTTGGCTTGGATCTTCCTGTTTGGATCTTGTTGGACATGACCAATCCACTTCACCATAGTGAATCTCATACCAAATGATCACACTTCCACCAATTCACATACATATGCGAACTCAACAGTTCGGCCTTTCACTTCCAGTGAATGCTCTTTCATCGTCTGATCGATGTCAGAAGCACAAAAATCAAAGTATCTCTACATTCATAGGATCACTCCAGTTCAGCTCCTCTCCTCTAAAATTGTTCACATATTCCAAAATTCACATCCTCCGCATTTCAATCATAGAAAGGGAATAAAACCAGACACCACCCGAAGCAAACAACTAAAATCTGAAAAAAAAAAAAAAAAAAAAAATCACATCACATCACATTCTATAAGAATCACAATGTTCTTAATTTTAGCCATTTTTTTCGATCTTTTCCACTCGATCTTAAACAACATAGAAAACTACCACTGCCACTAGAAGTTTCACTTGACTTTAGCCATTTTAGCCGCAAAATGGAAATGGAACATTAGTTTTATATTCCCCATACAATGTGAAATTTTCATTTATTCACACAACTAGGAGCACTAAAAAGAAAATCAAATCAAACTAAAAAAAGATGCCACCATACCAAAATGTGGCCATGTCATTGGTGACTGGCAAGAGGCATTGATCGCCCTCCATCCTCTATTGCCTCCAACCTCCAATTGACATAATACTAAATCAACTGAATGAATCTGTGAAGATCAATGAATTCCACATTGTTTATTTTATCTTCCCCCTCTCAATATGAAACGCGTATTTTTTAGGACATCAGGTAACACTGAAAAATGCGTCCAGCTAAAAGTGAGGAAATGTTTTTTGTTTCTACAATATTTGACAATACACTAAATGACACAATTACTCTTTTGATTGACAAGAATAATATTCACTTTGATGACACTACAAATTTTATGAACTAAATAACAAAAAATGACAATATACCAAATCCATTTGATAACTTGAATTTTATTTTTAAAAGAAACCCAATACACCTAAACAACTTAAAACAACTCTAAAATGATTCCTAACTCAACTTATAACTTATGAGAAAATGATACAAATATTTTAAATTAAAAGGATAACACCTACGTAGACCAAAATAAAAACTTATAAGATTATTTAAAGGATTAATAAAAATGACCACTTAAATACTTATTTGACCACAAGTAAAGACAATACGATAAACCAGTCTTTAAACACACTTTTATTTACTATAAGGTAGACTCATGAATGGCATGATATCTAACTACTGTAACAGTACAAAGTATTCATAAAAAAAATATGGCAAACTATTCGCACAATAACCATCATATGAAGAGGAAACATGTTTTAATGATGAAGGAATTAAACGCATAGACAAGAGAGGACAATGGTGTGTTGGATGCATGCATGGGACTGAGGAAGACCAAATCTCCTTCATTAAATTCCAAACGTTGAAGGGTTTCCACAGAGCTGCGGTGAAAAAAAAATATTCGATGCAAATATTTGAAACTGGTGGTGTACTTTCCTTCTTCAAGAAACGTCTTCATTACCTGTCTTTGATCTCATGTAAATGGTGATATGTTAAATTTCTTCGGGAGTCTTTATTTAAAAAATAATGAATACCACAAACATAATTTGACATGGTGCTTAAGAAGAACACAATTCATGCACAGAAAAACACCTGAGGAATAGTTGTTGCACATAGAAGAAGACCTCGGGAATAGTTTGCAGTAATTCAGAAATATATTTGACAAATGGAGAACGTGATACAAACTTGCATAGCTCCTATATGCAGATTTTTTTACGCTTTTCTTTGTGGCGCCATCTTTATTTCTTACAAATTCACGCCACTATAACAAGAAACATTCAACTAGTACGGATCATATCACATAAAATGTAGTTCCGCGGCTATTCTAAAAACCAATCAATAATTTACTCATCAACTGGGGAAATTGCAAAGCATGAACAAAGCCCCTCACAGACTCTCACAATAGAAATGTTCTGCTAATTGAAATCATATTCAAAGGTTATAAATATATAGGAGTTACATCTCCTAAAATATAGGATCTCCTATAACAACTCCTAACAAAGTGCCCAACAATAAACTATTCATAAATATATATTGTTATAACAATATATATATATATATATATATATGACATAACAATATAACCAATATTACAAGCTTATTTACCACCCAATAAATAAGTTTTCTCACTTACAGTAAACTCTAAATTTCCTAACATGGCACGGAAATTTTTTCCATGTTGGATGGCTATTCAGGATTCAATTAAATCATGGTCAAGGAAGAGGATAAATTCAAGACTCCATTTACAACCAAAAGGGTAACATGTTCCTATCAGAAAATGCCTTTTGGTTTATCAAATGCAGGCACAACCTTCCAAAGAGCAATGGACATTTCCTTCAAAGGATATATCAATGAGTTCATCCTAGTTTACTTGGATGACATAATTGGCTTCTCAAAATAAAGTGCAGATCACATTCGTCATTTGGAAAATTATTTGAGATGTGTAAGCAGTTTAGGGTATCTAATAACCCCAAGAAATGTAATTTTGTTGTTGTGTAGGGCAGGATTTATGTTCATGTGGTTTCAAATGATGGAATTTTTACTGAGCCAGGTAGAATATCATCCATCTTCTCTCTTTCTTTTCTAGCGTACAATAAATATTTGCAATCATTCCTAGGAAAGATCAATTTTGTTAGGAGATTCATTCATAACTTTGTAGGTTTGGTCAGGCCTATCACTCTCATTCTTAAGAGAGATACATTTTTCAAGTGGACAGTAGAAGGAAATTAAATCTTTAGCAAGATCAAGCAATAAATTTCTTATGCCCTAACACTTACCAAACTATATTACTCTAAGGATTTTATCCTTAATTAATATGGAGTTGATACTAGAGTTATTATTGTCTTGACTTGATAAAATGACCAAGTACTTTAGAAACTGGTGGCTTTATTCAGTCAAACACTAAAGGATTATGAATTAAATATAGTCACATGAAAAAATCAGTCTTCGCCATCTTGTGTGCATTAAATAAATTCAAGATTATTCTCACCAATAATCATGTCAAAATATTAGTTTCACACTCTAGTGTGAGAGACTTCGTCATGGGAGTAGAAATCAGTGAGCAAAGAGATATATGGGTAACCAAAATCTTGGAGTATGATGTGAATATCAAATCCACTAAACTAGTTAGAGGCAATGCACTCTGTAAACCGCTTTCTAAGGACACATAGAATGATTAAGAGAATTATTTATTCATGGATGAGGAACCTACATGCGTTGAAGTTGAACAGGATGAAAATTCTACTGCACGCAGCTAGATGGGGGATATGGAAACATTCCTTTCTTTTGGTGTATACCCTTCTGATCTAAGAAAAGAAAAGAGAATACATATGAGGTTGCATTCCATCTCATATGTACTCTTTTATGGTGTTCTCTTTAAAATAAACATTGATGGTGTGTTGTTGAGACCTATTCATGGCACAAAGGTCAACAAAGTATTAGCATAATTTCCCAATAGATTATCTAGTGGACATTTCTCCACTAAAGCAACAGTAATGGAAATTATCAAGGTAGGATACCTTTGGCCTACCATCTTTGTAGATTCTCACAAGTGGGTCAAGAAATACAAAAAATGCACTTTCTTTGTAGGAAAAAATAAACGAACAATGCTTCCCCTCCATCCAATCTAAGTGAATCAACTTTTTACACAATGGGGTCTTGATTTCATTGGCATGATCAATCCTCCTTTGAGCACTGGTCATAAGTGGGTGTTGACAATGATGGATTATTTCACTAGATGGACTAATGTTGTCATGCTCAATAAAGCAACTGAGTTAATCATTATTTACTTTCTCGAAGGCATTATAACAAGGTTTAACATTCCTCAATCCATTATCTCTGATAATACAAAAGCTTTCCTTGGTACAAGAATTTATGATTGGGGTCTTAAACTTGGGATTTACTTGAATACTTCTTCAAAATATTACCCTCAAGGTAATGGATAGGGTGAGTCTACTAACAAGAACTTGATCAAAATCATGAAAATAATAATGAATATCAGCTAGAGGCAATGGCATACAAAGGTCTCGTGCACACTCTGGGTAGAAAAAATCATGGTGAAGAAGGTAATTAGCATTTCACCTTTAAAACTTGTTTATGGAAAGGAGGTTGGGATTCCTTTATCATTAGAAAATCCTTCATTAGAGTTGGATCAGCAGCTATAATTTGAGGGTACAGACCAAAGATCAATTAGAATGGAAGAATTGGTTGAACTTGAAGAACTAATAAACTCTGTCATGATAAAATTGGAATAGCATCAGAAATCAACTAAGTATTGGTTTAATAGAAAGGATAGAGCTCATGATTTCAAAGTGGGTGATTTGGTATTAAAGTGGGATGCTGACATAGCCAAACTAAGGCATCATTAAAATTTTGATGCACTTTGGAGTGGGCCATATATCATCAATTTTTGTAAGAAGGCCAACTCTTTCAAGTTGTCTCATCTTGATGGAGATGCACTATCAATCCCAATTAATGGGATTTATCTCGATCACTTCCATTAAATTCCTTTGCATCATGTACATGGTAGATTGATTTCAATTCCTCCAAGTGTGCACTTTCGCGAAGTGTTTTATTAGTAGTATAGGTTTCTTTCCTCTCGCATGCCCTGGCATGCACTCTTTTATTGTTACTGGGATGGTAGTTCATGTGCATGAGTTTTTAGTTTTTAGAGAAGGCAATATCCATCAGTTTTCCACTCTCATAAAATTAAAGACAAAATATCCTCATATGGAAGTAGTAGTTCAATGCAGAGCCCAAATAGTGCTTTGTATGACTTTAGGGATGAGTTATTCAAGTTGAAAATCAGAATATTATGTTTTTGAGGTTGACTTCATGCCCGATGGATGTTTCAAGGACACTAATCATCTTCATCTAGCAAGAAGATAGCCCCAAAAATTGCCAAACTGTTGTCCAAATTAACCCCCTGGTTATTTTGACAACTTATAGTTCTACTATGGCTCTGGAATCAAGTTTTCAGGTTACAGACGTTATTGGTTTTTCTCCTTGGTGCATTTCCTTGGTTTCAGTTCTTCACACACCCTTTCTCACTTACCTCACTCTTCCCCTTCCTTTGCTTTCTTCAGCATATCTTTTGCACACTCTCTTTCATTCCCTACATTCTAATATCTCCCTTCATTTACCCTTCACACACACTCCTTGTGCTTCCACTTCCATTGCAATTCATTGCACACTCTATCACATGCTTCAAAGGAATTGCTTTCCATTTTTACAAGTCCTCGACATGTTCTTGGTGAATGAATTTATTTCCTGAGTCCCGTGCATCATTTCACGTGCACTCGTTCTCCCTTGTGATCTTCCCTCATGCATATGTTTTCACATTTTCTTCCATACACCCATGTGTTGTACACCTCCTATTTCTTCTTTTCATACCTTGAATGTATCACCTTCTTATGTTTGTGCCTCCTTGCAAACTTGTATGCCTTAAAAAAATATGTACCCCACTCCTCTATCCCCACACACCCTCTTTCGTGTACCAGTGGACTTATTTTACATCCTTTTTCTTGCACCTCCTTCTTGCACATGTGCACCCAAGGTTGTATTCCTCTATGCAAATCCCTTCATGCCATGTGTCAATTCCTAGAATTTTTGTAGATAAAGTGCATCTCAAACAAAAGATAGAAAATCACCAGTTATGTGTTGAATCCTTATGAAAATAAATGCACTACACGTGGAAGAGATAACCCAATAAATAATCAGACAACTCTTGCAACCAATCAGATTTCACAAAGTGTCCTGTGTATCCCTCTTGCACTGAAAAAATTCAAATTGCCATAACTTTTCCACATAGATCGAAATCATGCACGTCTAGTCTCATTAGAAAGCTGCTAACGTGGGATACACTCTAGGCTCTTCAAAATCATATTTTGGAAAGATTTAGTACGTGAGATTGGGAAAATGTGACTCATGTCATTAATGCACACTTCTAATTGACTTAATCACCTAGATTTCATGGGATTTGGCCTCTTTTATTCTTCCACAACAAAAATGACATGAGTAGGCGGATTTTACAGAGCTACAGGAATATTTGTAGGGATTTAGTGCATGTTATGGGTGGTTGTGATTGAAAATTCATGTTTTCCCCCTCTTTTCCTTCCTCTTCTCTCCTTTTCTTATATAAATTGTTGAATAATGCTCATTTAAATAGGTTGGACCCTCTTAGATTGGAAGAATATTATTCAAAGTAGTGTATTCTTTATATTTTGAGTTATAGGCCTTGGATCTGGCTCGCTGAATGTGGATTATTTCCTCATTCCATCATTGTAATTAACTATGCATCATTTGGAAGAAATAAAATTCTTGATTTATTGCATCTTCTTTTTTTTTCCATTGTAATATTGGTATGTTGTGCGTGTTTTACATCTCTTGCAGGGTCTTTTTCTTGTTGTACTCCATGAAATGAACTCTTGAAAGTTGTTTTGGACTATGGCACATGTACCTTCCCTATTTTTACACATTTTCCCTCATTTTCATTCATTTGAGAGTATTCATCTCATTATTTCTGTTGCTATCACTTAACTTAAGCTTAGGATTTCATTTTATACATCTCCTTCTCACCTGGTTCTTTGGAATCATAGAGTAGAGTTAGATAGTTACATATCCCTTCTTAGGATTAGTTGTAGTAATAGAAATTAGCAAAGGAAGTTGGCCTTCTCTAGAGTTCTATCTCAACCACATGGTCCCACAACTTGGAGACAATCCCAGGTTGCCTAAAATCCGTATATCATCTTGATTTGGGACGGGTGTAATTGTAAACTCCAATAAGATCCACAAGAAGAGGTGGATCATAAAACATCTTTAAATAGTGTAAGTTGTAAATGTCCCAAGGTGGGTACTCCCAACAAGAGAGATGAATGGGTCCTCTAAAATTTGTGATGGCTCAATTAGAGCATATTCCTATAATGAAACACAAGTGGAATCTGTTAATAGATAACTCAAGTTGGGAAGATACTCATCCCAATGGATTTTCTCAATGAGAGAAATGTCTGACAAGAATTTATTAGTATCACAACATGAAGTGGGAGAAGAAGACTATTGCAAAGAGCTACTAAAATTCCAAGATGAAGTAACACTCCACTCAAAGGTAACAATAGTTGTATGTAGATTACCATCAACTGAGAAATCAAGATGCAATACAGAATGAGAGGTAATGGTCACATATTTCTTATAGGAAGGCTCTCCAATAGAACACTAATGTGGAGAGTGAATGGAATTATGAACATGAATGAAAATGAGCTCTGTGGAGGTAATAGTAGGGAGAGTGTGCTCAATATTAAGATCTTGTGGCAAATGATCAACATGTGACTCATGAGTAGCAATAGGTACAAAGGAACACTCAACAATGAAGGGATGTGAGAATGGGGAGAATCTATGGTGGTACTAGAGTGGTCTAGGGAAGCATTGCTCTTAAATGGTGAAACAAGGTCACCATGCAGTTGTCAGATAATGGTCCATCCAGTGAAAGGGAACTCGGTGTACTTGAATAAACATAATATTTTCCTAGAAACTATAAGACTAAGAAGGCCATAGACCTCATCATTATGGTTAAACCACTCATCCTTCTCTAAAGGTTCATTAGGATCATGAACAAAACCATGGAGGTAGGGCAGCAAACTATGCTTATTCTAATAATTGATAATTCATGCCTCCCAAGACAAAAATATCCCAGAGTCAAGCATAACAACAAAATGGTGAAACTCTATAATGCAGATAAACCCCCAAAATTATCCCAGATGGCACTTTATAAATTAGTATAATAATTACAACAAGTCCCCATAGAGTTTTGCAAGAACCCCCCAAAATGTGGAACTTTATAAATTAGTACATTTGCAAAAATAAATAAATCCATCATGTAGATAACGAGAAAAAAATCACTTTTGACCAAATTAGTGCTCAAATCCGAGCCATCGATCAAAAGTTATAACAAATATAATTTCCCGTAAATAATGGCTTATTTAATTAAAATTTTGCAAACTGAATAAAAAATTCTAGAAATGAAGGGAAAGGTTTTCATCTACATACTTGTTATAACCGAGGTGAGATGATGAACATCAAGGGTTGATATTGTGCTGTTAAATTGGCCTTCTTCCAACCTGGGCATCATCCTTCGTCTTCATCGAGCAAAGATACAAGGTTTAAAAACAAGCAAAACAATAATAGTGCCTTTTACAAATCCAATGATTTATTTTTATACAGAAACAAAAAAATAATGTTCCCCTCCTTTACAAGACATGATCTCATGACTTAAATTTCCTATTATCAAATAACCACTTTAAACCTTTAGAAATAAACCAAGATGAATTAAGGAGCCTTAGTTTTGAAATTCAAAAAGTGTGAAAAGTAGTTTAGGGCATGAGCCCATAGGGAGTAGCAACTGAGAAGAGGAGGAAAAACATAGGATTCACGAAAGTAACCAATAATAGGTATGACCCATTGATGTAATGATCCAATACCAAACTAAGACATGTCAGATCCACCCACCAACCACCAGTAAGGAGCCACATAACCATTTTATCAAAGTGTCACAGGGTCGGGAACTAAGCAGGGATAGGAAATCAAACTAAGAAGGGTTCCCACCTCAAAGGGAGTCAAAGAATGGAGATGAGCTCGAGAAAAATTTTGTGGTTGAAGGGTTCAAGAATGAACCAAATGCCAAATAGGATGAACGAGCCATGTTGGGTTTGATGATCTGCGTGACAGTTATGATTAAGGTAGAGCCAAATTCTATTTAAGAAAAGATGAAAGGGATCTGAGAAGGGAACAATAAAGGTGGTTGAGCCATTATGAGTAGAGGATGATTTAACCAAATACCAAATTGAGTCATGTACCAAGTCGAGAAAAATCATGTGCCAAGTCGGACCAAGAAAAAACATTGAGTCATGTTAGGGAAGAACCAGTCCAAAAAACCAATCAGGTGGAGAGGTTTGATAAGGGAACTCTTGGGCCTTGAAACATTGGCTAAGTACCAAAGGGTAAGTGTGTGTAGGACCAGTGAGAAGAAGGGTGTGTAAGGAGAAGTGCACTAGAAAAATATATTGAAGAAGGGTTTAGGAGAAACCAGGGCGCGCGTGGAAGGTAGATCCTTGGGTTCAAAGGACTTAGCCATATTCATCATTTTGAAGGAACTTGAGGAAAAACATGACCCGACTAGGCATGCTGAGTGGATAAGGTTCCAGCATGCACTTGAGGAAAAACATGACCCGACTAGGGATGCTAAGAGGATAAGGTCTCAAACTAGAACATTAGAGGTCAAGAAAAGGATATTCCACGTAGGAATATTCCAAGAAGACATCATTGCAGAGAGTGGAGGGTTTGCAAGGGGATAAGCATTCACCATTGGAGGACCACTTTGACACTTGGCATGTGATCTACTTAGGAGAGAAGGCATAACAGTGGGTTCTGATCCTATAAAAAGAGGTGCTCAGACTAGGGGAAGTAGTACCAGATGACAGATGATCTGAAGAGCATGCTAGAGGTAGAGAGAATGCATTAAGAGTAGATGTTGAGTAACAGAATGTTGTGGTAATGCTAGGGTTTAGAGCACTTAGTGCTAAGGTCTGTGAGGGATATCATGAGCCTCTATATGGCACTAATGTCTGTAATAGAGGTTTAAATGGAAGGGCATAGCTAGGATCTCATGTTAGGAAATATCTTTAGGGGTTCGGTCTCTAATATTTAATATGTATGGTCTCTGATGACCTCATTTTATTGTAATATGGCTACCAATGAATATATATAAGGCTATGTTCTACATATCATGTTTAAGGGTGTAAACCCTTGTGTTATATGACTATCATCACTCAAATCTGGCTTATTATGCTTATTACATTATTATTAAGTTTTTGTAATGCATTGATGTATGGATCTGTAAGTTGTTCTTTCCACTTTTCTCGTAACTAAGTAAATGTACTTCTCATTCTGTAATTCATCCTCCACTAATGGAAAAAAATTCTCACAATGCTCACATAAAGGAGGGGCTCGACACCCACGCATGCCTCGAGTTAGCACCCAGTGCCTATTGGGTGATAGGTTGGCGCGTTTGGGGGTAGAAAGTAATATTGAGGGAAGATTAAATTGACTACATCTTGGTTCCATTGATGGGGACCTCTTGCTAAATTTTTTGTGAGAATGAAGTGTGATGACAGAGTGCTTGACCTCAGATATTGTCGAAGCATGGTTTAAGAGCACAGAGATGAGTTTTCTCATAGATTTAGTATTGGACCTGATTTTGATGCATGTAAAAGGGTAGAAGAGGACACGTATCATGATTTGTATGAGACGTTATTTTTTTGCTTTCTAGTAGAGTTATATGAATGGCTTTCGGCATATGCATCTAGACCAAACTGGTATTATAGATCTCGCATGTGGACCCAAGATGAATATTAGAGGCTGTAGGATGTTGATCTGACATGGACAATTGTTGTTAATCATTGGTGGAGAAGAGTGATGACTAGTTATACCTTTGAATATGCTATTTCTACATATTCTTGTCCAGAGGTTGATGATTTTGAGTTCTTAAGAGATCCTAGAGGATCATTTTTGCATGTTATTCCCTTAGCCATAAATAACCTGATCATTACACTAAGTTTGGATGCATTTTCTATAGCCGACTAAGCCTCTTCTGAGTGATGGGTGAGGAAGCTAGGGTGGAGGAAGATGGCATACATTGTCGCTGAAAAGGAGAGGGAAGAGAGATAACTCAAGTATAGTGAAGCATGAGAAAGGAAGTTGGCTAGAAAATCTAAGGTTGTAGGAGTGATGGATCTATGGAGGCAGACATTGTGGGAAGGAATTGAGGTCCATGCAGAGGATGTGGAGCCTGAGCAGTCTATCCTACCCCATCTTGGAAAGCACAGGAGAGATACCCCTTCAGATTCTGATGAGATTTCGTCACTTGGAGAAAGGAGAGTAATCGGCATACATCTGAATCCACCTGGTGACCAACCCTTGGCGTTTATTTTTCCAAATCAAGAAATAAGTATTGTTAACCCAGTTGGTATTGGTAGAAGTGAACAATTAGCACCAAGAAGGTATAACTTTTCATTTGGCACATTTATGGTTGCACAATCATTTCCTGTGTTTAGAGGTATCTTTTCTAGAATGAAATTTGGGAAAAGTACAAGTACAAAAAGCTTGGGTATAGCATCTGGAAGAGGTGCGAGACACACATCTGGTAGTGGTGAAATATCACAAACTATTAACGTAGATTTCAGTGTGATAGTAGGAACACTAGGTGCAACCACATCATGGCATTTACTAGCTATGGAAGGTGGATCTGATGGAATATGAGCTAGTGGACCTGTGGACCTGGTGGATCTGGGGGATCTAGTGGATCAAGAGGAGTAGATGCTGGTGGATCTAGTAGATCTAATGGTGGAGGCAACACTGGAGGAAATCAAGGTTCTGGATCAGGCAGACACGGACCTCAGCCACCTCAACAAGTATTCTTCAAAATGTATTTACATCTACTATACTATAAAGGTGTTGAGGATGTTGCAGAGCATGTACACAAGTGTGAGCTACTATGATGTGAGAAGGGGATCACTACCCCATAATGAAAGGTAAGTCAATTTGTAATGATGTTGCAATAACGCGTGCATAATTGGTACCGGAAGTATGACCCCTACAAGAAAATGGTAAGTTACACCGCACTGTGGAATGCCTTCTTAGCTGAATTTCATATCCCTAAGTTTAAACAGAAGATCATTAGTGCACTAAAGGAGATCTAACAAGGTATGGAAAAGAGTGTGCAGGAATATGACACATGTTTTAAGACTCTCTTGTCAAACTTGTATTATGATATTCACCCTTCCCAACATGCTCAATGGTTTTTCAGAGGGTCAATAACACATTTTAGGAGAGCGCTTTCACACAAGAATTTTATAGACCCGCACGAAGCCTTGGAAATTACGCTGCACATTGAGGCTGTTGGAAGCATGGATACTAGTGTTAACCCTTTTCTTAAAGCTCATATTGTTTTAATGGAAAAGTAGTTGGAGAAGCTATTTTCAAAATATACACATAAGACTTGCAGTGGCCTATGGTGCATAGATTGTGAGGTGGAGGGGCATACAAAGGACATTTGTCCCCAGAGATCAGTATATGCCATGATAGTGGACTATGAGATTTCCCATGGATATCATGATGTAAGCAAGTGTCCACTACTTCAGCGCGTGATCTGTAAGAATGTTTCCTGCTATTGCAAGATTTTCACCTCTACTACTCATGACACCAAGGATTGTAGATTGATTGACCAGATACATAATGTCATTAATATTGCTGTGTCCCAAACCAGCCTTGCAAACAATTCCAAGGATGATGGTCATCACTATGAAGGGCACACAGATGGAGGGGTGAGTGGAAGAGGTTTCTGACGAGGATTTTGAGCTTGTGGCAACTTTGGAGGAGGAAGAAGTGAGTTCCCACATGGAACTTATTACAAATGTGGATCTATGGAGCACTATAAGCACAAATTACCTAATCTATTGCAATGTTATAGTTTGGAAAGAATCACAAGTATGAAGAATGCTCAGAGCTATTTGAACATATGAGAGAGCAACACCGGAATGGTAAGCATAAAGAAGGCCGACTCACAATGGATGCCAAGGGTGGCACACAAGTCATAACTAGAGCCTGTACTGGTGACAATGTGAGCTAAAGATACGCATGCCATGGAGACACCAAGGTAGAAACCATTGGTTACAAGAGAAGAGGTGGTTTAAGGTAAGTATCCAAACCCTACTCATCAAAAAGAGGTGTATCAGGAGGCCATGGATGTAATTCAAATCCTACAAGGAGAAATCCAGTGCCTAAAGGAGAAGTCAAGGTAATTAGAACAAAGGAAGAGCATTAAATCTCTGCAAAAGGATCTGGATGAGGTCAGGGAATTATTCAAAATGTTGAGGTAAGAGAATATCATTCCTTTGTTAGGGGAATGGTTACAGGAGAAAGTACCACGCGCCGGAGTAGAGCACGAGAGAAAGGTTCTACATGCTAACCTTCCTCCCCACATGCTCGACTTTGATAAGGAGATTACCTTGAATGTTGTTATGGATGAGTGGCTCCTAAGCAATATTCTGACTGACACATGTGTGTAATTCAATGTTCTCACCTTGGATGCCTGGAACTAAATGGGAATGCCCCCATTACAACCATCTTCAAATGTGTTTTATATTGCCAAAAAGACAAAGACAATGTCCATTGGTGTTTTGAAAGATGCTTCTATCACTATCCAAGGGGTGAAATTCACTAGATATTTTGAGGCCTTGGTGCTAGCCAAGACAGAAAATTTTCTAGCATTACTTGAGCACCCCTGGTGTTATAATAACAATGTTGACCTATAATTCAATAAAGGGTACATAAGTTTTGAGAACAAATAAGAACAGATAATCATCCCCTTAACCGATGGGAATTCAGCACTCTATACTGAGCCCTTAGGTGAAGAAGTTCTTGACAGGATCTATGTGTGCTCTATCAAGGATCCTGACGTGATTAATCCTATGGAAGGAGCTATTAAATTTTAAGATGCTCAATCTATGAGTGATACCAATAGTGTAGCATACGATAATTGGGCGCATGGGACTTATGAGTTAATTGGGTGGAAATGAAGAGGATATGTTACAAAATTAACAAAGGTGCATTCAGTCAAGTGCCTAGGAAGAAAAAATTTGTCAAGTTACTCTGGAGGGGCCAACCCTGATGTTTTCTTATGATAGATGGAGACCCAGTGGAAAAATGAGATTGAAAGGAGAAGGATGCTTAGCTATAACATGCTCAAGACTGTAACATGATGGTGGGAAACACACCATGAGAGCTTACCATAATGGTGTGAAGTGAGAATTGAAATCTCTATTCAGTTATCTAGAAGCAACGCGCCCACCACCATGAAAGACTACCATGGTAAGGAGGCCTCCTCTTTCCACATCCAAGCCTGTGAGAGAGCCTAGAGGGAAGGTACAGAAGATTTTCCACCATCCCTTTGGGTACACAAACTGTATTCTACACTACAAGGTTACGCACGTGCATGGTACATCCACACTGAGACATGCCACCAAACCAAGAATTGGCAAGAACTAGCGGATGATCTCATCCAAGCATTTGAGTATCGAAGCACCGAACCATCAGTGGATAAGGCATTGTAGGAGTATAAGTGCCTTACAATGGGAGATAGTGCAAAGGCAGAGGATAGACTTATAGA
>CM034155.1:188112338-188217686 GCA_019776745.2 Taxus chinensis | reverse complement strand
TTCTGTCAATACCATGGATATCACCCCCACGTGTATGACCTGTTATTTAATCTATGTTCACTAGAATTGAAGAACAACAAGCAGGAATGCAATGCATGTGTTTTAAACCCAAATCAAAAATTATGTTCGATGAAGCAAGAGAGATGACTTTCACTAATGTGAAACTAGGAAAGCAAGACAAATTCTTTACGAAATATATAACAAAAGCAGCAACAGCAAGTATGCTTCCTAAAATGAAAATAAGCAAGAGAAAGAAACCCAAAATGGGTCCCACCGGGCGTGCCAAAATGTTTCGCTCGGAATGACTCGTTCCTATAGAAACAGATGAGGTTAGGGTTAGGAGGAATACCTGTAGAATGTCGTGATGGTGTGCGCGTACCGTAGAGAAAGATCAGGCTGATTGCAAAGAACTCCTTTTTGTCTTGGAAGGACTACCTGCAAATAAGAACACAAGACCACAAGATTTGATTAAACAATAAATGAGGAAACTACCTTGGGCCTAGGAAATATAAAACTTCCTTTCGAAGGTGGTCAGTTCCCCTGCTAATATGAATTAACACAAAAGACTGCAAAATATCAATTAGATTACTTGGTTGAAACTAGTAGGAGAAGGCTGGTTTCTGGTTATAGTCAGGGTAACCGGTACCGGTTTCTGGTAACCGCCGTCGGTTGGGTCTAGGACCTGTAGGTTGAACTGGGTAGGGGAAAGGCTGATTTTCTGGTTTTGATCAGAGGAACCGATGGCGGTTATTGATAGCCGATGGCGGTTACTGATAACCGATACCGGTGGGTTCTAGGATCTTCTTAGTAGCTATGGTGTTTTGTAAGGCTGGTTTATGGATGATATTAAGAAATGGGATGATTAGAAGCAAAAGAATAACAGTTAGATGCAATGACACGTTGGGTAGTAGATTCAGAGACGGATTTAGGAGGACTGAAATTCACAGAGCATAAGAAATGTTATAACAGAGGACATGCAAGATGTGACTTACTGGTTTTGACAAAGATGCAAGTTAAATACGCGAATGCGACGCTTTTTGACGACTGAGACAGGTTGTTGCATGAGAGATTTGAGTGATAAGGAGAAAAGAGACAAGGAAAGTGAATGTGATCCGAGATTCAAAAGGTAGAAAGACAAAGTGGAAAAGGGTGGTGATCATGGCAGAACGAGGAGAAGCATCCAGCAGGCAGGGACAAGAGGGAAGACAAGGGCCACCTCAAGCTGCTGCAACCCAAGAGGTATCAGCTTGTTTGTGATTTAACTACTGCATGTTTTGGGAATGAGCTAGAGGAGAATAGGTAAGTAGATATGAGAAAGACAACATGATAGCCAGGGGTATAGATGAGGTGAGTGTTATGGGGTAGGTAATTCGGGGTTTTGGGTATGTCTGTGTATATAGAAAGGAATAAACGATCAATTTATTGTCGTAGGTGGTTGTTTTTAGGGAAGGTGTATGTAATTGACAGTGACCGGTAGCGGTTAGGGAGAACCGGTATCGGTTACTGAAGGAATTTCCAGAATGTTTGAAAAACCCTGACGGATTGAATGGTTGTTTGTTGTTTTGGTGTATGCAGGCAGAGGCAGGGTTGAGGATGAATGATAGTGTGCCAGCGCTGTTGTCACGAATCTGAGCGGATGTAACACCAGCGGAATGGACATTGATAAATCATTTGGGGTTAAGTGGAATCCGTTATTATTCATGAATCGCACGTAACCATGGTATGCTACAGGTGTTGATTGAGAGATGGAATCCTGAGACAAATACCTTTTATCTGCCAACAGGGGAGATGACAGTAACATTGGAAGATGTGTTCCGTATTTTGAGACTCCCTATTACAGGAGAACCAGTATATTAGGCACTACCTAGCGTGGCACGGGGAGTGATAACCGCAGTATTTGGTCCATACGCACGAGATTTGACACAGCGAGGTTTATCATTTACGTATGGGGTAATGTATGCAGCACATCCTGAGGAGACAAGGTTAGCAGTAATATTAATGATAGCGGTAGGGTATTATGCATTACCGAGGGTGGAAGGGGGAAGATTTCCAAAGGCATTGATGTGTGTTATCTGGGAGATGATAGAAAGGAACGTGACTTTTGCATGGGCACCTGCATATTTGGTAGAGTTATACAGGGGTTTATGGGTTTGTAGGCAAAATCACAGGACGACACTGGATTGCTCATACTTATTACACTTTTGGGCCTATGAGCACATTATTTGTGTGCGACCAGTAGGCCGATCCATCCAGGCAGGAGAGACCAGAGTACAGAGATTGAGATTCAGATGCTGGGTCGAGACAGAACAAGAGGCAAGATCCCAGGCCATGACGGGTGATATTGTGTATTACAGGCAGGTATGGGAGAGGGTGACGGTTGCGGACATCTGTTGGAGGCCTTACGGTAACTATATGGTAACAGAGAGCATGGCTGAGGAGTTGAGGGGTGTAGAGCGACTGAGGTGGATCGCAGGGCACAAGCCAGGTGAATATGAGAGGATTCCTATAGATCGCGTGCGGCGACAATTTGGATTTGTGCAGGATATACCCCTGGCTTATAAACCATATATGAGGATCGATGCAGAGGTAGTACTCTCACCTCCCCAGCAAACACCTCCAGAAGGTCCTGAAGAGGTAGCAGCCAATCGCAGGGTAATGGACGCAGGAACAACAGAGGCCTATAGATTATGGTGGGCAGCAGAGCTGCGAGGTATACGTGATTGTCCTGACATAGCTGTGATTACAACAGAGAGGGATCGTCTGTAGTGTTTAGTTCAGCAGCTCCAAACGCAGGTGAATGAGACAAGAGGATTGTTAGCAGTTGCGGAGTCACGGGTGGGGAGACTAGAGGCTGGAGTCCTCCATGCGAGAGGGTGTATTCATATGTTACAGGAGAGATTGGCAGATCAGTGGGCGGTACCAATAGCCGTGGTACCTTTGAGAATAGAGAGGCCCGGCGAGAGGGGTCGATGATCACGATCATCACCTAGTTCGGGATGAGGCATGAGGGTCTAAGTAAATGTTAGCAAGGTATAAGAATAAATAAGGATGCCGACCTGCGTGTCGATGATAGAGGAGATGTATTTGTTTAACATCTAAATAAAACTGAATATGTATGTTGATTTGAGTTATAATAATAAGAATGTTTTCGTTTTGACTTTCGGTGTTTTGAAAAAGGATAAAGAGGAATGTGATTAAATAGAAATACACAAAAATATTTATATTTACCACACATGATAGGTTATGGTAGGGGATGGTCGAGCTAACCTTGGGAGACCCCATGTCTCCGAAGTTCTGCCTACATAGCCCTTTGCACAAAGTAAGGAGGGGCCTCAGACCGATGTAGTTCTCCCTTAGGATCAGGGAGAGGTGAATTCAGGCAATTTGGTACGGTTTAGGCAATTGGTTGGTTGGTAAAAATATTAAGATTGGTAAAGGTAAGGTTGATGGTGTTGGTAATGAATTGGTGATGTTGTAAAAGGTATAAGGGAAGCGAAGGTTAGCCTACCCAAGTAGAAGGGAACCATGTCCTGATTAAGGTCAACACACAATCCTAGATGCGAGGCAAAGCAGAAAGAGCGCTCCGTAGGTGAAAAGAGCGCTCCGTAGGTGAAAAGAGCTAAACAAACCACACAACGTAGAACGAGCTTGGAGCCCCAGGTACCGTGCATAGACGAGAAGTCAATAGGTGAAAAGAGTTGTGTGATCACAATATATCGAGCGTACATTACGTCCCTTGAGTTGAAACAAATGGTGAGGGGTGAGGTGGATGATATAGCTGAGGTACAGAGAATTTATTACAAAGTGAGTGTTCTGACGAAAGAGAACCTACCCTAAATAGACAAGTCCATGACCCAAAAAGTTCTTTTTGAATGAGGCTTTTATTTTACTGAATATAGACTGATCGATGCGGGAAGTCTACAAGGGATATTGATTGTGCTATTCTTGAGGTCTTCACGAAGCTGATCAATGCGAGAAGCTTCTGATAAAGGCTGACTGTGTATAGCTGTCCTTCGAGGGAGCAGTCTATTTATAGTAGCAGATATGATTTTAGTGCATAGCTGTCCTTCGGGGGAGCAGTCTATATATAATAGCAGCAATAATTTGGCATATAGCTGTCCTTCGAGGGAACAGTCTATATATAATTTAGATAGCTAGATGTTCTTTTGGCGTGAAGCATCTAGTTTGGTAGGAAGTTTGACTCAAGAAAATCCCATAAGAATACGGCTTATTTTAAAACTTTGAAGTCATGGACTAGACTAAAAAGGGGAAGGCATCGTTTAGGTGAGGTGAGAATCAAACTATGTGAGCTTGATTTTTATTATGAGGTGTAGGAAACGAAGTGCATGTGGTGTATGTGAGCTCAAGGGACGAGCGGGCAGGTAGATAAGAAGTGATATAACACTAAATTCAACAGTAGAATGGTCGAAGATGCAAGGCATTAAGGGGTTCAGGCTCAGGCTTACCATTAAGCGAAGCTAAACGATAAGTGCCTGATCCATAGGTGTGAGTGATTATGTAAGGCCCAATCCAATTGGGAGCAAATTTTCCACGTTTGCTCTTTTCTAGTTTGGTGACATGTTGATTCTCTTTGAGGACAAGATCACCAACCTTAAAGGTACGCTCATGAAGTCGCTTATCATAAGCACACGTTTGATGCGTTTTTGATAGATTTGAAGGTGATCAAGAGCTGTAAGACGACGTTCGTCAAGAAGCTCCAATTGGGCTAACCGCTCTTGGCGGAAATCATCGTTGGTGAGAGAATATCCTGAAGAGATATTCTAAGGGAGGGTATTTGTATTTCGAGAGGCAAAACAGCCTCGGTACCATATACCAAAGAAAAAGGTGTGGCATTAGTAGAGGTACGAATGCTAGTACGATAAGCCCAAAGGGCAAAGGGAATGTGATCGTGCCAATTTCTTCCGGATTCATTGACAACTTTCATGAGGATTTTGGTTAGGGTTTTATTAGAAGATTCAGCCTGACCATTGGCCTGCGGATAGTAAGGCGATGAGAAACTAAGTTTGATACCAAAGTTGTCACAAAGGTCTTGTAACAACTTGTTTTGAAAGATTTTACCATTATCTGTTATTAGGCGATGAGGAATACCAAAACGACAGATAATGTGATGGTTAATGAATTCGACAATTTTTTTCCTTTTTAGTTGAAATGAGTGGAATAGCCTCCACCCATTTTGTGTAATATTCGGTGGCTGTGATTATCCATCGGTGACATTGTGAAGAGGACGGGTGAATCTCACCAATAAGGTCTAAACCCCATTGTGAGAAGGCCAAAGATCTCGAGCGACCTGGAGCGGGTGGCTAGGAGTATGTTGAAGGTTGGCATGTTGTTGACACATAACACAACGCTTAACATATTCGTAGCAGTCGTTATTGAGAGTAGGCCAATAATAACCTAGGCGAAGGATTCGTTTAGCCACGGCAAGGCCACTAAAATGTCCACCACAAATACCGTCATGGACTTGTTGGATGGTATGGGTGATCTCCGCCACCCGGTGAGACATCGAAGGAGGATGCCATCAAAGCCACGTTTTAAAGGAGTCCCCCCATAACTACATAACGAGAAACGCGTTTAAGAAAAGCACGTTTACCAGTACTAGTAAGGTCAGAAGGGAGAACAGAGGTTGTAAGGTAGTCATGGAATTGGTGATACCAGGTATCCTGCGAGTTAGCAGACACAGTATTTATCGTACAAACAACCGGGGCTGAATAAGATGGGGCAAAGAGTTGTTGGACCAAGACAAAATGTCAGAGTCAGTTGATGAGGCTGGAATTTGCGAGGCTAAGCAAGCCATAGTATCGCAAATTTGTTAGTAGAGCGTGGAATGGTTTGGATAGAATAGTGAGTAAATAAGGCTAGAAGCGAATCCACGTAGTGTTTTGTATTTTTGAAGTTCCTCATTTTTGCATTGGTAGATGCCCATAACTTGATTGACTACCAATTGAGAGTCGCCAAAAATATTGATAGATTTGATACCTAAGTGCAGCGCAACCTGGAGACCCAGAACAAGGGCCTCGTATTCCGCTGTATTATTAGTGCAAGGGAAATCGAGTCGGAATGAAAGAGGCATAGGCTCGGCGTCAAGAGGAATAAACGAGAACAACGCCAGCTCCTCCACCACGTTGGCATTTAGATCCATCGAAGAAGAGGGTCATTTGATACGACTCTTCCCCGAGTGAAAGAGTGGCGATGAGTTCTTCGGGGAATGTAAAATTGGTAAATTGTTCCCCAGGTAAAGGGGCTTCCACAAGTTGGTCTGCGATGGTTTGTCCTTTGATTGATTTCTGGTGGACGAACTCAAGGTCGAGGTCGGCGAGGAGCATGAGCCATCGGGCGATGCGTTGGTTTAGATGAGGTTTGGCATACATGTAATGGATGGGGTCTGTGTTGGTGTGATGACGAAAGTTTTGTGATTCAGAAGGTAGTGTCGGAGCTTGGTAGCCACGAATGATAGGGCTAGGCACAACTTTTCTACATGTGTATACCTAGTCTCATAATCCACCAAAGTACGACTTATATAATAAACGGCTTGTTCTCGATTTTCAGAGTCACGATGTGCAAGCATGGCCCCTACAGCGTGGTCAGTGGCGGAAAGGTAAAGTAGAAAGGGCGGTCGTCTTGAGGTGGGATAAGCACGGGTGGCTGCAAGAGATAAGTTTTGAGAGCTTCAAAGGCTTGGTGGCACTCTTCACTCCATTGAAAATCATGTCCTTTTAAGGAGGTGATGGAAAGGTTGACATCGATCCGAGAGTTGGGAGATGAAACGTCGGATAGATTGGAACTTACCTTGTAAACTACGCAATTGTTTGAGATTAGTAGGTGGGGGCATTTCTATGATAGCTTTGACTTTAGATGGATCGACCTCGATGCCACGCAAAGAGACGATAAAACTTGAGTTTTGAAAGGCATGTGACCATTCCCAATACCTTGGTAAACTAGGAAGAAAGAATGAGATGCCCTTGAGGCTGATAGCTAGAGCATAATCATTTGAGAAGTGGGTCATTGATTTTGTGGGACCAATTTCACCTGTCGCAAAAAGGACTAGTTTACGCTATATCATTACTTGCACTAACTACTTAACAAGATGGGTAGAGGCAGCACCTACAAGGGACTACACAGTAACAACAACAGCTAGATTTTTGTGGGAAAATATAATCAGCCAATATGGATGTCCCCTAAGTTTAACAAGTGATAGGGCAACGCATTTCTTGAATGAGACAGTCATAATCATGTTGGTAAAATTCATGGTATCCCACCACAAGACTACCCCATATCACCCACAAGCTAATGGAACTGCTGAGGCATTTAAAATAATTTTGGGTCACACGTTGACATAGATTTGTGATGTGGGTTGACAGGATTGGGATGATAAAGTTTCAGTTGTACTATGGGCGTATAGGACTACCACAAGAAACTGAACAAGGCCACGCCATTTCAATTGGTGTTTGGCATGGAAGTGGTGTTACCTGTTGAATTTAAGTTACCATCCCTATGTATTATGTGTGCAGGAGGGTTAGTTGATGAGCAAGCACTACAGGAGTGCATGGAGAAGTTAATGTAGTTGGACGAAAGGAGATCACTTGCTAGGTGGAGTCAGAATACTGAAAAGGCACGACAAAAAAACATGGCATGATCATCAATATTAAAAACAAACAATTCAAGGTTGGGCAGGTGATCTTGCTTTATGACTCCAAATTTATGTGCCATCCTGGGAAACTAAAATTCCATTAGTTAGGGCCATATATCATCTCATACATCCTTGATTCAGGTGCATGCTAGTTACAAGCACTGGATGGGAAAAAATTACCAGGACATTTCAATGGGAGTAGGTTGAAGCCCTACTATAAATAAGGCTTTTGTGTAATCATAAATAAGACAGTATTGCCATTTAGCCTAGGGTTTCCTTTAATGCATTTTCCCTTCTATGTGTTTCCCCTTCTTGTTGCTTGTTCCCTTTATTTTTGTTGTGTGTGCATTGTGCACTGCTATCCACTTATTAGTTTCAAAAAAATTCTATGCATAGAGGACCACGTATCCATTTTTGTGTGGGGTGGATTAATGTGAAAAGTAATGGAAGTTGGTAGTGGAAGTTATGTTTCGATGGCCCGGATTGAAGAATAAAAAAGTGCAAAGTTTGGAAGAACACATAGAAAAGGTGGACATAAGGATTTTGGTGTCAAGATATCTTTATAAAGACCACGTACAAGTATGAAAACCGTAGGAACAAAACAAGGTAGGTGATGTCAAAAATCAGGGTAAGGATCGAAGAAGTGCCTTTGGCACTGTGAGCGCACATGTAAGGATCTTCGGTTAGTAAATATTTTTGTGCACCAGAAGGCTGTACAATTTTATTGCATAGGATTAGGTGCATGGGTAAAAGTGATGAAGGTTGTCTTAAGGGGAAAAATTTTCCTTTATTGTAAAGGTATGATGGTAGGTAGTATTGAATTTATTTCTGAAAAGAAGCAAAAACTATAAGAAAGAGGTTAGGATAAATTATTGTTACATTCCATTTGTGTTATCGAAGAGCTCTTGCAAACTTAGGCATCCTTGATAAAAGTTATGTGAAAGAATGTTGTGAAGATTTGAGTGCATGGCAAGTTTGAGTAACAAACCAGGGTGGAAAAATAGTACACGGGCATGAGGGAAAGGGTTGTTGGATTTTTCAAAACCCACAAGAGAATATGTTGTCTTATGGGAGGAAGGTTTTTTCTAGGTTAGGGTTCCAAAGCTAGGGCACATGATTGAAGGGATTTTCACGTAAGAGTAAAGCCGTAGAGTTAAGCACAGCCAGGATCATATGGAAGAAAGAGTTTTAAAAATAACCTGACAAGAGAAATGGCACCAAGGAAAGCAACCACCATTTCACCAAATAAGAGCAATGGCAAAGGAAAACAAGTTGTTTCCACCAATTTCAATGAGGAATGGTACGTGGAAACATAATACCCAGATGGTGTATTGTTGGGAAAAGAATGGGTGTCTCACATGAGAAATATGGATGTAAGTGACTACAACCATCGAACAAGCACCATAGAGAAATAAATGGCATTAGAAATGTTTATACCTATAGACAAGAGGACACCATATGAAATGCCCATCTATGACAATGAAGTAAAGGTGAAGATGGAGAAGGTCAGGTTATTACAACTCTATGAGTTACCCTATATTGGAAAACTTGAGTGGTTGTACCAATGGCTAATGTCGCGCATACATGAAGACCATTTCTACTTTGCATGATGAAGGATGAGGATAACTCCCCAACTAATCTCAAAATTTACCAATCTTACCTGTGAGGGAGATTCATTTGATGATGACCTGGATGACAATGAGGCCATAAAGAAAATTGTGGAGGCCTATGACTATAAGAAGGGATCAAGGTACTTTAACATATTAGTAATTTTTGACCCTGTGATGAGGATGGTCACGTGCCTAGTATCCAAGGTAAATGGAAATGAGAGGTGTACACAGGTCAACAAGTCCTAGTTGAATGTTTTCTGAAAAATCTCAGAAGGAACCATCTACAACATCTCGGCATTCATAGTAGAAGAGATCATTAGTTTTGTGCATGATAGAGAGAAGATAATGTTTGATGAGTGCATTGTTTGGCTCATTGATATCATTTCTTCAAGCCAAAAATACTCTTTTTGACATAACTTATTAATACATAGGGATGTTTTGTGTAGTTATATCTTAGTAGGTTTGATGCATTTTCCTTGCTATAGTTTATGAAAACCGATTATCACATGAACCTCCTACTAACTATCTTTGTGAGATCAAACGTGATGATGTGTGCAGGAAATGATGGAAGTTGCTGGTAGTTATGGAGCCCAAGTTTGAAGCATACGGTAGAAGACTGTTTCCATCAAGTTGACCTATTAGTTTGGGCTTGTTCCTAAGGGCCCATAGAAATTTATGTGTTTTAATTAGTATTTGGTGGATAGTGTTTAATGCCGCCTGATATGGTGAATCTTGTAACTAACAATATCTATATGAAGACTTCGTCTTCAAAACTTGGTAGTACCACTTTTTGATATACTAAAGGAGATTATCTGCATCCAGTTCTGGATATTTTATTGTCTATGTTATGAACTTATTTTGAGTTAATGGAAGCTACAACGTTTTGAGAATCAGAGGTTGTTAATCCCTCTATCCCGAGGAAGAGCAAGGGCCCACTCGACCAAGGAGATAATAGGTTATTTTGAGTTCATTTATGCATACAGTTCTTTGATTGGATTTACTGCAATTGTTATTTGAGAATCTTACATGCGTGCTTTGATTAACAATATCTTTTTTCTTCATTATTGCTTTCATTTGGATGCTTCTGTTATGTAAATCTGGTCAACAAGTAATCTCACTTTCTGCTAAGCATCATTTATACAGTTGTAATTTCATTTGTTAAGAGTAGTGTGTACGTATTTCATTTCCAGCAGAAGATTAGTTGTTAAATTTCCTTTCATCACAAATATTTGAATTTCGTAGAACTATATTTAATTTCCATATATTTGAATTGAATTTCCATAGAATAGTCACTAAATAAGCAACCCCCCAATAGACCCAATAGATAACTGGTTCCCCTAGACTCCATTGCATACTGCCTAGGACACAACCCTAGTTTAGAATGACACTGGCAGAAATTATGTCAGTTAAATGATTGGAAGAATACATCGACCCATCATTTTTGGTGCCGTTGTCGGGGACATAACCGTAAGCTCCATTGTTTTATTCCATATGCTATGGGTGTTAATGAAGTTCATATAGGAAACCAGTAGTTCTCTTGGACCTCGTTTTAAAACAACCAACCTTGATGCATAGGTCGCGAGATAACCAAGGGAGATTTATAGCATACAATATTCAACAAATCTCTCTAGACACTTCAGGAATGACCAAAGAAGATCCTGATCAGTTTCTGTTTGAATTTAAAATCTTGTGCCAGACATATGATTACCGAACTGACAATCAAAAACTCAAATTGTTTCCCTCCACTCTCAAAGATTCCGTTATGAGAAGGTTTATGGGGTTACCATCTAACTCCATTAATCCTTGGGAAGCCATGGAAATAGCCTTCCTAGATAAATACCAAGACTACTATAGGGGAAGGGATAGGAAGGAAGAGTTCTTCCAAATACGGCAAAAGAAAGATGAGAATTTAGAGGATTATCTAGATAGATTCCTCTTTCTCCATAAATGCAATGGGTATGAGTTACATGTAGACATCACTAAAATAGTCTTTCTTAAAGGATTGGATGAGGAAACCAAGGATTCCCTCCATCTCATGGGAGGAGGAGACCTGCATAAACTCACCATGGACCAAATCACTGAGCTATGTAGAATATACTCTAGAACGCATGGAGGAATACGAAGATAACAAACATCCAAGTCTTTGGGTACCTCTGAACTTTTGGAACAAATGGCCAACATGAAAACAGAAATTCCGCTGCAATTAACATCCACCATAGATGGACTCAAGGCAAAATCCACCCCTTCCAAAGAATTATTGGACATGTATTTCCCTAAGTGTCGGAAGAGACACCCCTTGAGAGAATGTCCTTTGGATGTCACAGACATGTGCTTAATCTGCGAAGTTATTGACCATGACACTAAGCATTACACATTTTTACCATAGTTGAAGGGAGGTTTGAATGCCATCTCTCAAACAACTGTTGAATTAAACTTTGTGCAAAGACCAATCAATCAAGGTGGGTTCCCATCTAGACCAACTCAGAATCCCTGGAGGATGTCATGGCCGAATCAAGCCTCTCAGTATTCTTGGGGACAACCTGAGTGGGAAAACTCAAACTGGATGACTTATCCATATCCACCACCTTGGAAAAATCCCTACACTCAGCCGGGTTGGGCTCCACCAGCCACAGCCAATCCTTGGCACAATCAACAGTGGGGTCCTAGACAAAATTTTAGCCAAAATCAGTCCTGGGCACCACCACAAAATGGTAATCAACAACACAGGTTCCAGCAACCACAACAAGATTTAATGCCTCCACCTCAAGCCTACCAACATCAAGGACAAGCAACACAAACACAACTTCCAGCTCAGCTAGTATCCAATCCTAAAAATCAACAGATAGCTTTAATTGATGACACCGACCCAGGTAACACCATACAGGTTAATACTATTGGTAATTTACGCCTGCGATCTGGAAAAATATTGAACCCTCCTGTTGTTATCACAGAACTTCCTGCTGATACCGATAAGGATGAAAACCTTGAGGGTAATAATGGTTCTTCACCAATACTAGATACACCGGATGATCAAATACCCAAACAGACTACAGCCCCTTTTCTTGAGCAATTACAGGACACTCGAACTGTAGATGAAACAAAACTAGTTTAGGAATTGAAAAAAGTACATATTGAGGTCCCACTACTGTGAGCAATAAGGGACATCCCTGAACTAAACCAAACCATTAGAAATGAGTGTATAAAGACACTAGGAAGGGAAAAAAAATACCCAAATACTGTCAGAGTCGAAGGGAATTTGGCTGATTTAGTTGTTGGCACCCTTATCTCACCAAAATATGGGGATCTTGGGAGTCCTGTCATTACTATTTGTATAAACAACCAGTCAATATCTAACATTTTGGTGGATCTTAGTGATGTTATTAATTTCATCACAACATAAATGTTTAATCTGCTATCCTTAACAGGACTTCAACCTACCAACACTATTCTGTAGTTAGTAGATCAATCTATTGTTGTACCTGATGGTGTGGTTGAAGATATAATGGTCACTATTGAATCATGGGAATACCTAGTTGATTTCATGGTTTTGCAACCTAAAGCTCGGAAGTTGGGATATCCAGTCATCTTGGGAAGACCCTAGTTGGCTACAGTTGTTATATACATTGACTGTAGGTCAGGCAACATGACAATTCTAAATGGGCATAAATCCAAACATATTTCATTATATCCTCTTGCCCAGCCTTATACAAACAATTGTGACCAGGTATGGGTGGATTCTTTGGATGCTAACTCTTTGAGTTCTTCTTTTCTGGCCATTATTACAGTACACAATCATATGGCGGAAGCTGTGGAGTCATATACACTGACTGATTCTAAGGACTTTGTGACTACGGAAATCAGCACTACTGCTACAGAATCTAGAATACCAGCATTAGACATCTCTTCTGCTATTTCTCTGGTAGACATTACCTCTGCTGAGTTTGGTAGGAAACTCTATGCTTATAATTTTGAATATTTAGTTCATGATTTCTATTGTCCTTTAACCAAGATTCTGTATTTTTACAACATACCCATCCTACACATGCTTCAGCCCCATGTTTTCCCATTGAATTCTTTTATCACTAGTACAAAGCTTGCTCTTGTGAATGATACCAAACAGGTGCTTGTCAGTATGGGAAGAGAGTTGACCATAGGTAACGACTTGGAGGTCAATCAAGAAGCTAGGGTGCTTGAGGTTCTGAAGAAACATTCCCATGCTTTTGCTTGGGATTACACTGATATGAAAGGAATTCATCCTAGCATATGTATACATCATATTTACACTGATGACGTCAAACCTATAAGGTGGCCACAACGAATAATCAATCCAGCATTGAGAGACATAGTCAAAAGTGAGATCAAAAAACTCCTAAAGGTAGGATTCATCTATCCTATATCTAATAGTTAGTGGGTCTCCCCATTAGTTATTGTTCCCAAGAATAATGGTAAGTGGCGAATATGTGTTGATTACAAGGAACTTAACAAATCCACCAAGAAGGATTATTTTCCCCTACCTTTCATTGACCAAGTCCTAGACAATTTGGCTGGTAAGAAATATTTTTCTTTCTTGGATGGGTTTAGTGGGTATAATCAAATTAGTATTACCCCTGTTGATCAGGATAAGACTACTTTTACGTGCCCTTGGGGTACATTCGCTTACCGAGTCTTACCTTTTGGGCTTTGTAATGCCCCTGCTACATTTCAGTGGGTAGTCTTGGCCATTTTTATAGATCTTGCTAATGACTGTGTTGAGGTTTACATAGATGATTTCACTATCCATGGATCCACTTTTGAAGAATCTTTGAATAATCTTGAGAAAGTACTCAGTCGATGTAAAAAACACCAACTATCTCTGAGTCATGAAAAATGTCTAATGATGGTTGATCAAGGAATTGTCTTAGGTCACCATGTTTCAGCCCAAGATATACAGGTGGATCCCAAAAAGATATCAGTCATCACCCAATTACCTACACCAGCTAATCAGACTGACATCAAAAGTTTCCTTGGTCATGTAGGTTATTACCGCCAATTCATAAAAGATTTCAGCAAAATTTCCGCCCCAATGTTTTCACTGCTAACCAAAGATTGTGTTTTTGAATGCTCTCCTCAGTGTTAATAGGCATTTGGTTCTATCAAATAAAAGCTGATGACAGCCCCTGTCTTACGTGGCCCTGACTGGGGACAAATTTCCCATATCCACACTGATGCTTCTAATATAGCCATGGGTGTTGTCCTTGGACAAAAAGACTCAGAAGATCATATGTATGCAATTTATTTTATCAGCAAAAATTTGACTCCTGCGGAAAGTAATTACACTACTATGGAAAAATATTTCTTGGTTTTTGTCTATGCTTTGAATAAATTTCGTCATTACATCACTGGATATAAAAAATTTGTTTACACTGACCACTCTGCCATTCGATATTTGATGAACAAACCAGTGGTTGGCAGAAGGCTTATTCACTTGTTACTCTTGTTACAAGAATTCAATCTCACCATTATAGATAACCTTGGGAAATCTAACATTGTTACTAATTTTCTTTCTAGAATAAATGTTTCAAGTGATGATGAAGCAATCCAAGACCAATTTCCTGAAAAAAACTTGTTTGCTATCTCGACTAAGACTCCTTGGTTTGTTGATCTCGTGAATTATTTAACAACAGGGAAGTTTCTTGCCTATTTTACTCATAAGGAAAGAAGGCAATTGGTTAAGAATAGTGCAACATATAAATGGTGTAACGGATTCTTATTTAAATTTTTTCCTGACATGGTTCTTCATAGGTGTGTTTGAGAGGATGAAGTACACGACATACTGCGAGCTTGTCATGATGAGCCAGGAGGTAGACATTATTTGGTGAAATGAACAATTCACAAGATCCTTGGATCAGGGTACTATTGGCCTTCCCTCCATAGGACTTTCAAAAAGTATGTGTGGCAGTGTGATGCATGCCAACGAATGGGAAAACCTACACTTTCTATAGAAATGCCTCTGAATCCTCAGCTGGTTTTAGGACCATTTGAGAAATGGGGGATTGACTTTGTTGGACCATTTGATCCTCCATCTTTTGGGAAGGAGTATCTCTTGGTATGTATGGACTATGTCACCAAATGGGCTGAAGTTCAAGCATTGGCATTTTCCAACGAAGATGTTGTTGCTGATTTTTTATACAATTAGATATTGCTGCAATTTGGAGCACCAAGGGCCATTATATCTGATCAAGGTCCTCAATTTGTTTCAAATATGATTAAATATTTCTTGGAAATCTATAGAATTAGGCACCGAAAATCGTCACCATATCACTCCCAATCTAATGGGCAAGTGGAGGTAACCAATCAAGAACTCGAGAACATTCTAACTAAGGTGCTCAATGCCGATAGAAAGAATTGGGTACCAAAGCTTCCTAAGGTTGTTTGGGCCTACAACACAACCTTGAAAACAACTACTGGTTTTTCTCCCTATGAGCTAGTCTTTGGAAAGAAACCACTGTTACCTGTTGAGTTTGAATTGTGCACATGGTGAATAGCATTGGAAGTTGGGATCAATTTGGATGAAGCACAATGTGAACGAGTGCTGCAATTGAATGAATTAGATGAAATGCGGATGGAGGCACAGCAGCAGATAGAAATTCTATAACATCAGTGGAAAACTTGGCATGATGCTCACATCAAAAAAAGGACATTTCATGAGGGAGAGTGGGTTTTACTCTTTGATTCCTGCTATCAGCAATTTAAAGGCAAGATGCGTACATGTTGGTTGGGTCCCTATCAGGTAAATCAACTTTTTGATAATGGCTCTGTTCAATTGATACCTATTGATGGAGACAAGCGGAATCTTCTGGTGAATGGACATAGGCTCTGGATTTACCACCAACCGATGGATAAGAAGACTTTCACCGATGACATTCTGTTATGCACAAACATGCATGTTGAGGAGGCTCTTTACCTCTCGAGCATAGAGTAATCAATATCTTTCCAATTCAATAAAGGAAGATGATCCTTCATTCGATCTTCTTCCCTTAGTTAGCAGTTTTTCTTGTTGTTATTTCCAATAAATGCAGGAATTTTCATTATTTCTACAGCCGTTAATCACACTTCATCTCGAATTGTAGGGCATAGGAATCTACAGATATCAGCCAACTAAACGTGGCATGGGTAAGTGCATTCTAACTTGCTAACGATATTTCCATGTAAAACATTTCCCCATGTATGCATTTTTCATCATTACACCATCATGAAATGATTTCTATATTCATTTCGGATCTCTTTCCAAATCCGGTTCTATAGATGACGGCATAAAAGGAGTAATGGCTCATAATCATTGCATGCCTTGAATGTGTCGCATTCTTCAAAGCTAGGGCGGGTGGCACTCGCTCCTCAATAGTGGGATATGTGCTGCCGCAAAAATCTTAAACTCACATGGGTGGCCAGTCTCGTTCACTATTTTTCCTCCGCCACCTTCACTCGACTTTGCGCCACCCAAGGAATATGGTGCAATTTGAAATTTAATGCTTCTACAATTGCTTCTTACCGTTGTTATATGCACATCAAGCATGATTGGTTTTATCAGTCACTAAAAAGGGAGTGGGAGATACGCTATGTTCTGGTTTTTTTCTGCTACCTGGTATTACTCACCTTCGGCTTCAACATGGGACCACGAAAGACATCAAAACCTGATTCACCAGACGCCTTACTCCAGAATGTCGTGATTTCATAGGTATTTCATGATTTTGGATGTTTGGATTTCATTCACCAATTTGAAGGTTTTGATGAGGGCATTGTGGAAGAATTCTTGAACAATGTTGAGTCCACCTATTCACAAGTTGGTGGAAGACGGGTTGAGATTACCAATCAGGTCATTTCTGCCCTATCTGGCCTTCTAGACTTTGGTTTGAAGGTTATGACAAATTCTCCTTTACAAATCCTGATTGCTATATTTCACGATGAAGGGGAGGCATTCCCTGAAGTCATCCTAACTCCATTGGGTGTCTAGAAGGGTGTTAAGTGGACAAGTTTACCTGGAATCTGGAGTGAGATTGGGAAATGGGTCAACAGGTATTTCATATGCAATGGTCAGGCCTCTGCTCTGGGTGGTGATGCACTTAAAATGATAATTCACCTTAAAAGGGGACATCTCAACCAGGCCCTTCAGGTAAATATGCCAGAATACCTCGCAGACTCCATTATTAAAATTTTCCAAAAGTACCGGTCCGGTGGAGGCAAGTCTGTAATTAAACACCCGGGCTTGATTCATTTTTTGTGTTCACACCAGGTCTTCTTTAGACCAAAGCGGAGGCTTGAGGGACATGCTAGTGGCGAAGGGTCTAGACCAAAGCAATTGAAATCTGGTCTTTCTTCTACACCTCGGTCTACCCTTGCACCGAGCCCTTGCCCTTCACACAACCAAGTAGAGGCGGTCGATGTTCTTGAGCATGTGGACACAGTTGGTACTCTTGAGGGTCCATCCCCTTCCACTTTTGATTAAAAAGGCAAGTGCGCCATGGCTCTATCTTCTTCCATGCAACTATGGTCTCGATGGCTTAGTTCATTTTTGCAGACTGGTGGTTCTCAATCAGAGACTTTGCCTAATGATACTACCCTCATTCGGGAAGAACAGCATGAGGAGGATCACCTGGCTGCTCCAACATCTGCTATTCCATCATCTACAGAAATTCACCCTATGGTTCCTGAAGTGCTTGGCACCCAAGTTGTGCCTTCTCACAACTATTTGGAGGAAATCGTGCTACTGAAATCTCAATTACAAGGTATGGAAGAAATAAACCTTTTACTTCAAGCTGAATTTACACAACAAATAGTAGATAAAGTTTAGGAAATTGTTGCCCTATGGCTTGAAGTAAGTTGTGTGAAGCGACAATGTGATAAGATTCTTACCATCATGGATAGTTTCCATCAGTTATCCCTTCAGGAAAGGGAATTGCGGAAGGAAAATTAAAAATTAAAAAAGGAAAAGGAATCTATACAAGAGGAAAAACAAAAAGTGACATCTATTTTAGACTATATCTGTCCTTTGGCCCTCAAACTTCTATCCTGTAGGAAACCCTCTCCAGTCTATAGCATGTTTTTCCAAGAACAATTATATTCCTAGTAGTTATTTCAATTGTGTTCTCAAGCTCCTCATGAAATTCCCAATGGCACCAGTTTTTTATCAGTTTACAAGTGCAATACTCCAGAAATCTAAAATTTGCTTTGTGAATTCTATCTTCATAACATGATAGTTACCAATGTCCCTGATTTCTTAATCAATTTATTTGTGGGTGATTTTTAAATTAAAGACTTTCAGTCTGCATTACAGAATCAGATCATTTGGGGTCAGAAAACAGACATTTTCAATCACACCACTCAGTCCATTGGATTCCACATCTGCCCAACTCATCACACAGATGTAGCCCTATGAAATAACTTTCACTCACTTTACTATCAAGAAAGAGTTGGGGTAAACGCTTCTCATATTTTACTTCAGTGTGTCATTGATTTTAAAAATTATAGTCAGGAGAACTTTGGGACAGCTTGGTAGGTGGGCAGGACACAGATAAGTTACAGAGGGGTATGCAACAGGTAAAGTCAGGGGGAAAATGATGAGTGCATTGTTTGGCTCATTGATATCATTTCATCAAGCCGAAAATACTCTTTTTGACATGAATTATTAATACATAGGAATGTTTTATGTAGTTATATCTTAGTAGGTTTGATGCATTTTCCTTGCTATAGTTTATGAAAACCGATTATCACATGAACCTCCTACTAACTATCTTTGTGAGATCAAACATGATGATGTGTGCAGGAAATGATGGAATTTGTTGGTAGTTATGGAGCCTGAGTTTGAAGCATACGGTAGAAGACTATTTCCATCAAGTTGACCTATTAGTTTGGGCTTGTTTCTAACGGCCCGTAGAAATTTATGTGTTTTAATTAGTATTTGGTGGACAGTGTTTAATGCCGCCTGATATGGTGAATCTTGTAACTAACAGTATCTATATGAAGACTTCGTCTTTAGAACTTGGTAGTACCACTTTTTGAAATACTAAAGGAGATTATCTGCATCCAGTTCTGGATATTTTATTGTCTATGTTATGAACTTATTTTGAGTTAATGGAAGCTATGATGTTTTGAGAATCAGAGGTTGTTAATTCCTGTCCCGAGGAAGAGCAAGGGCCCACTCGACCAAGGAGATAATAGGTTATTTTGAGTTCATTTATGCATACAGTTCTTTGATTGGATTTACTGCAATTGTTATTTGAGAATCTTACATGCGTGCTTTGATTAACGATTTTTGTTTTCTTCATTATTTCTTTCATTTGGATGCTTCTGTTATGTAAATCTAGTCAACAAGTAATCTCACTTTCTACTAAGCATCATTTATATAGTTGTAATTTCATTTGTTAAGAGTAGTGTGTACGTATTTCATTTCCAGCAAAATATTAGTTGTTAAATTTCCTTTCATCAAAAATATTTGAATTTCGTAGAACTGTGTTTAGTTTCCATATATTTGAATTGCATTTCCATATAATAGTCACTAAATTAAGTAACCCCCCAACAGACCCAACAAATAACTGGTTCCCCTAGACTCCATTGCATATTGCCTATGACACAACCCTAGTTTAGAAGGACACTGGCAGAAATTATGTCACTTAAATGATTGGAAGAATACAACGACCCATCATTTTTTGGTAACATCCTCCTTACCATCATCTTTTCAGAAATTAGAGTGCCTGATGGACCATACAAATTTATATGGGAGTACCCACATGATAATGCATCCCCTGCAAAAATATTTGAGAAGTATACTTGTGAAACAATGACAACTGCCCACAAGGCGTGCCTAGAGAAATGGTATAAGTGAATACGTGATGCGTTTGGGGCCAAGTGGAGAATACCCAAGTAATTTCCAGCTCTATTGCAAGGAGAAGCCAAGTTTTCAGTATACTAGCATTTATGTATTGGCAGACAACACCAAGAGCCCACAGTATAAATTACCTTTCTCCTTCAATGCACAATATTTCCAATCCGGGGTCAGCCACTTCAAGGAGGGAAAAAGGCTGAGGTTTGATCTCAGTGCAATGGAGCAAGACTACCATGAGCTGTGCAAGACTCTGATATACCCAAAGAAGCACACCTATGTGGATAAGTATATCTCCCATGACATACACATGATGAAGCTAGTGACCTTGTTTGTTGCTAAAAGAACCGCACGAAGGATATACCTACGCATTAGGCCAAAATATGAGAAGGGTGCCTACATGGAAAATGATGTCTCGACCCCAGAAGACCCTACCATATGAAATAAATCCATGCCAAGGAAGAGGGAGAGAGGGGAGATTCTTGAGAAAAAGGCACAAAGTATGTAGATAGTGCAATCTACAGGCGTTTAGGAGTTGAGTGCAAATCCAAACACCTATGCATGGAGAAAGAAGTCCCCTACAAAATAAAAAGAGAAGACACCTAAGGAGGAAGCTCCGGAGAAATAAAATCCCCCTGAAAAATAAGAGTCGCCAGTAAGGGAGGAGTCTCCTGCTTAAGAAGAGAAGGAAGAGTCTCCTATACTGGAATCACCAGCTAAGAAGAAGTAGAAGGTAGCAGAAAAGATGGAATCATAAGAAATGGAGAACCTAGAGGCTTACAAGAGTGATAGGGATGACAATGACCATAGTGAGGCTCAGTACTATATCGTGTATGATGTACATGACTCAAAGGATGAAGGGGATGAAGGGGATGAAGGGGATGAAGAGAAGGATGAGGACAAAGAAGGCACTCATGGCAAGGGGGGAAGTGAGGAAGTAAACACAAAGGATCAAAGGACCCCAAGCCTGACTAAAGAGTAGATAGAGGATTTCGTAGAAAGGGAGATAGCAGGGATAATAAAGGACTTGGTGGAACAAGAGGTGGAGCGTAGTGCTAATGAAGTGCTCAAGGAGATAGATGAGGAGAGTGTAGAGAAGTAATATAGGAGCATGGGAGGAGATCCCAGCCTTGCAGTAAGCTTTCCTAGGGCAGTACACACAGGAAAAGGTGTGGTAGTGGTGTAGGAGCAAGGAATGGTTCATATCAATGATCCAAATAAGGTATTATGCATGCATTTCCAAAGTATTGTTCCTTCCAACCAACTCCTTGTATGTTCTTCATTCGAAGAAGAGGGTGCATACCCTCATAAAATAAATATGTTATCTGGGGATTTTGATTCCCGTGTTGAAGAGCCAAAATTTTATGTCAATCGAGAGGTGATGATGAAAATACCAGAGTCCAAGGGAATGAACCCACTGGTGAATTCTGAACATCTATCAGATGAGCAAGTATGTAATGCACTCAACAAGGTGTTGGTAGAGGTTGAGGTGAGACTCTTCAAAAGGAATGACAGAGTAATGATCTTAGAAGAAGAATTGGAGAAGAAGAATGAAAAAATCATTGAGAAAAGTAAGTATTTAAAACAGGAGAAGTTGAATAGTGCACAATTAAGGCATGAATTGAGGGAGTAGAAGGAAAATGTGCACAAGGTGTACAAGAAGATAGAGATGATTACAGACTTTATAATCTTGAAGCACCGAGACCCGGCCCTACCTGAGAAAAAATAAGAGTCAACCTTGGAATTCTTAGAAGACTTAACCTACATCCTCACCATGGAAAGGCGGTCACTCGTGTTGGATTCAGCAGAAGAAGCATTGGCACGCCAGAAGGAGGAAGAGAAACTAAATATCGGGGAAACAGTCACCCAATATTCTGAGATCCTTGTCAGTGTAAAGACTATTGCGTAGATGGTTGAAGTTGTATATGATAACTGCGCTGACAGAGATAGGGTAACAAGCTTACTAGTTGCTACACATGAGGCAGATCTAAAGGAATTCCAAGAGAAAAATAAGGGAAACAAGGTGGAACGGGATAAAATCCTAGCTGAGTTTGAGAAGAAGATGGAAGTAATCAAAGCCTTGTGAGGTTCGATTAAGAACTAGATTAAGAATTTGTATCCCCAGATCACCCACAAAATGGATGTGATGGACGATCTTAGCAAGTAGTTGGAAGGAATTGTAGATACATTGAATTCTAAGGGTGACAATTTGAGCTTTGAGGATATGTGCACTTTAGTGGGTGACCTACTTCAGCAGGCACATGGTGAAGTGGGTTCCTAGGAGAAGATTGAGGCAACAATAAGAAAGGAGTTCCCACTCCTCTTGCAATAGTATCAAGTTCTTTGATTCTTTCATTATTCCATTCCTCATTCTTCCATTCTTTCATTCTTCATTCAAATTGTCTGGATCCCTCTATTCTTTATTATTTGAAGAAGCAGTATGTTTCTGAGGATGGAAAAATAGCTTAGTGTGGGGTGATGTTGGGCCTTGAAATATTGGCTAAGTACCAAATGGCGCTTGTGCAGGATCAATGAGAATAAGGGTGCGTAGGGAGAAGCATGTGGGAAAAAGAGGTTTAAGAAGGGTTTAGGATAAACTAGGGTGCGCACGGAAGGAAGAGCCTTGGGTTCAAAGGACTTAGTCATATTCGACATTCTTGAGGCACTCTAGGAAAACCGTGACCTGACTAGGCATGCTGAGTGGATAAGGTGTCAGCCTGGAACCTTAGAGGACAAGAAAAGGATATTCGACGTAGGAATACTCCAAGAAGACATCATGGCAAAGAGTGGAGGGCTTGCAAGGGGATAAGTATTCACCATTAGAGGACCACATATACGCTTGGCATGTGATCTTCTCATGAGAGAAGGCATGGTGGTGGGTGTTGATCCTATAAAAATAGGTGCTCAAACTAGGGGAAGCAGTACCAGATGATAGATTATTTGAAGATCATGCTAGAGGTAGAGAGAATGCATCGAGAGTAGATGTTGAGTAATAGAGTGTTGCAGTAATGCTAGGGTTTAGAAAACTTAGTTCTAAAAGATGTGAGGGATATCATGAACCTCTATATAACACTAAGGTCTGTAATAGAAATAAAATGGAAGGGCATAGCTAGGATTTCATGCTAGGAAAGATCTGTAGGGGTTGGGTCTCTGATATTTAATATGTATGGTTTGTGATGACCTCCCTTCATTGTAATATGGCTAACAATGAATATATATAAAGTTATGTTCTACATATCATTTTTAAGGGTGTAAACCCTTGTGTTATATGACTATCATGGCTCAAATTTGGATTATTATGCTTATTACGTTATTATTAAGTTTATGTAATGCATTGATGTATGGATCTATAAGTTGTTCTTTCCAATTTTCTCGTAACTAAGTAAATCTACTTATCATTTTGTAATGCATCCTCCACTAATGGCAAAACCTTCTCACATTGTTCACATAAAGGAGGGGTTTAGTGCTCGCGTGTGCCTCGGGTGAGTTCCTAGTTCCCGTTGGATGATAGGCCGGCGCACTTGGGTGTAGAAATTAATATTAAGGGAAGATAAAAATGACTATAGGAATAGAGCATGGGTTACGTTGGACTGAGTAAACACACTCTGCATAGAGGAGCTCGATAGGGGAAAATCCTCTATTAAACATGTCAAATCCACCAAATAGTCCTCTAAATGTAGCGGTTCCACCTTATTTATCCACATATAACTATATTAGCTTTAAAAAATCCTTGAAAGGTCCCCATAAAAAAATTCGGTCGCCCAAAAAATTTCATGATTTTTGAACCCCATAATTTGTAAACCCTTGACTTATCAATTTGCAAACATAAAAAATCGCAACCATAATGAATCAATATGAAGTCAAATATATTTTCACATGAAATATTAGTTTCACAAACAAAGTATTTGGAAATGGAAAATAACTCAGTAATGGAAAATGTATCACTAGAATCACTTTGATACCATATTAGAGTTTCTAGATCTCTGATGAAAAATTTTGCACAAGCAATTACAAAAATTGAAATAACCAAAATTAAGATTTAATATAATCAAGAAATCAAAAGGCAATAATGTCTCCAAATCAACTCAATGATCCATATCATAGAATGATGCAAGTGATGTACATGTATAAGAGGAGGAAAGTGCAACTACCACCTAGATCGGTGGTGAATAGCTCTCACTAATTGATACTAGAAGTAGAGTTGACTCCACACAACTAGTAAGCTAACTCAACACAACTGGTAAGATAACTAAACACAATGGATACACCTATGCAAGAATATCCCATTAGTGTAGTAAATATCCAAGTAAATAAACAAATACAAGGATAATTAATATCATACACTAACATGATTAGAGTGGTTCTAGTTTCCAACTAATTGCATTTATATAGATATTACG
The DNA here is from genome assembly GCA_019776745.2 of Taxus chinensis. NCBI lineage: Eukaryota > Viridiplantae > Streptophyta > Pinopsida > Cupressales > Taxaceae > Taxus > Taxus chinensis. Next base: position 188,193,173 of record CM034155.1, on the reverse strand, counting down.
TGTTATGTGGAGAACTATGTGTGGTTTGAGGCCTCTTTAGATTAATGCCAACATAAGTGGTGCACAGATTGTACTTTAACCCAAATACTAACGTATTCCAATGTATTCCAACCATGGTTAGGTTTTGAGTGTGATTCATCAAATTATATATGGTTTTATTGATTGAGACATGGCATTTTGGCCTATAAACAGATCTTGGCGAATGATGGAAGCTCTCCTCTTTATTAGAGAGAGTAAAAAAATTTATGTTCATGGTTAAATCCTTTTACTTTACATTCCTTCTCTCTCATTTTATTTTTTTGGTCTATCTTTTGTTAATTAAAATGTTGATGGCTTATGGATGGTGATTCAAAATTTTGTTTAAGAGGCTATTTTATTTTATTTGTTTTATTAGGAAGTTATATTAAATAATGTATTTTGAGGTACCTTCTAGTTTTTTTTATGTATTTGAGTTTTTTTTTTGTTTTTGTTTGGTTCTTCATGGTATTTCTTAAAGGGAGGAGCAAAGACTTTCGAATTTCAGTCGGAAGTTAAGATTCAGTTTCACAACTCATAAAGGGGGGGCTCTATTTTCTTACTAAAATGGGGAGTGTTGGCTGCGATAACATGTATGTGTATTTCAAAATGTGTTTGTAATTTGAATAAAATTATATTTTTCCTTTAAAAAAAATCACTCTTTAACCCCTAACTTCATGTACTTATCCCCATATGTATGTATGTATGTATGTATGTATGTATGACCTTAAATGTGATTAGTATTTATCTTTTATTTTGAGATAATTGATATTATACAAATAGTTAGAAATGACTTTAGAAGTTATCTTAACTTTTAAGTTTAATGCACTTTATCATTCTATTTGATAATAGATATATGTAAAATTGTTGTACACTTATACACTCCTTAATGTGATGTTATTAGGAATCTCATGTTGTGAAATGACTACTCATATCATATTATTTTATTTATCTTATATTAGTAAACATATTGGTTATAAGCTTTAATGGGAATTGTGAGCTACCTATTATCAAAATATTCGATCACTTGATGTCTCAACATATTAATTTTTGAAACACCATGTGGGAAAAATTCCCTCCCATATTTTTAGAGGAGGTTCACTTTAATAAAACCCAAAATATCAACAAGAATTTTGTTACCATTAACTTTATTAAATTCCTTTATATATATATATATATATATACATATATATATATACATACATATACATATACATATATATATACATATATATATACATACATATATAATCTTATAGTATATATATATATATGTATATATATTATATGTATATATATATCTATATATGTATATGTATGTATATTATAATATATTCTCTCTCTCTCTATGTCGCTGTCTCTTATCTGTCTCTCGCTCTTATCTCTCTCCTCTCTCTCTCTCTATCTCTCTCTCTCTCTCTCTCTCTGTGTGTCTCCTCTTCTCTCTCTCTCTCCTCTCTCTCTCTCTCTCTGTCTCTGTCTCTCTTCATGTCTTCTGTCTTCTCTCATTTCTGTCCTCTCTCTCTCCTCTGTCTTGTCTCTCTCTTTCATCGTCTCTCTCTCTCTATCACCCTTTCATCTGTTGTCTGTCTCTGTCTGTCTCTGCTCTGTCTCCTCTCTCTCTCTCTCTCTGTCTGTCCTGTCTCTCTGTCTGTCTCCTCTCCTCATCTGTCTCTGTCTCCTCTCTCTCTCTCTCTCTGTCTGTCTGTCTATCTCTCTCCCTCTCTGTTGTCCTGTCTGTCTGTCGGGTCTGGTCCCTCGCTGTCTGTCTCCTCTCTGTCTCTTGGTTCCCTTCTCTCTCTCTCTCTCTCTCTCTCATCTCTCTGTCTGTCTCTCTCTTTCTCTCTCCTGTCTGTCTCTGATCTCTTTCTTCTCTCTCTTTCTCTGTTCTTTCTCTGTCTGTCTCTTCCTGTCCTTCTCTCTCTGTCTCTTTCTTGTCTCTCTCCTTTCTCCTGATCCTGTCCTCTCTTTCTCTCGTCTTTCTCCTTATATATATATATGTATGTATGTATATATATGTATGTATATATATGAGGTTTTAACCATGTTTAAGTTTTTATGAGAAACAAATACATGAATATTCAAACAATGCATAATTAATATTATATATAATAGAAATATATCATTTAATAAATATTGAAAATCAACTTTAACACATTTTCTAAATAACTATGTAAGATATCATCATATATTACATCCTAATGAGGTGTAGACACCTAAAATCAGTATGTATTCCCTCATTCGCCCATGTGCACATATTTTAATTCAATCATCCTCCTCATCCAATCAAACGCCCATCTAATATTTATTAATTAATTAAGCTACATTAATTAATTAATCATTTTATATTTAACATGCCCAACTATCCCATCCACATTAATTCTCATTAGTTAATTAATTAATACCCTCATCCATTCCCCCCATCCAACCTGTTATTTAGGATGATTTTATCCTAAACCCATCCCCTTGCTTTTCTAGCTTTCATCCCATCTATTTTATTCCCTAACTACCTTGGATTCATCCCCAAGTCATCTAATCCCACCAATATGCTTTAAAGCATTCGTCCAACTCTTTAAAATCATCAAATCCCACCTTAAATCAAAAATCTTGCCCATTGGGGAAACTTTCCCTGTGATCGGTGCCGACCTAGCCTGGTCAAAATCAACCTGCTTTAAAACAAGTATTTTCCTTCCAGTATGGACATCATGCAATCATGGGTGATCACTTGGAAATCAATCAATTAGACATCAACCAGAGTTTCTTCGTGACTTCTAGAGCCTCCTGCAATAGTCACAGTAATCTCATCTAACATCATACATGTTTTGCATCACTCACAGGCCCTCTTCATAAGCTTTCTTGCTTTTATCAGCTAGAATATCAAATTATCTTTATTTTTTTGTAGATTAAGCTTTTGTAGGTGTAAAGAAGCATCTATAGCACCTATCCATCACTCAATAACCCTCTTCTTCATCCCTCTGGTCTGCAGGTTGCTATATTTATCCAGTTCTTCTCGGCCTCATCCAATTCCTAGGTAAATCATTGTCAACCCTGCCTGGTCGGCGTTGACCAACCCTGTCAGTACTATCTTTTCTATTCTAAAGAATTATGTAGTCTCTCTTGATATCTTACAATCACTCTATGTTTCTTTCCTCCTGAGTACTCTATCAGACATAGATTCCCTTTTTCCATCTTTCTATCGATCTTTCCAGATTCTATCCCTCCAAGCTCTTTCTGCGGGTGGATTCCAGCATACTCAGGTCTCTGCAACTCTCAAATCAGCTCCAGAACTTGCATGTCCTAAATATTTGATCTCATTCTAGATCCATCCTCCGAAGTCATCATCGACCTTCCTATGCAGAGTCTGGGTCACCACCAACCCAAACTAGTTAATCTTTATTTTGCAGTTATCATCATCTAACTAGCTTTAGATTAGTTTCTTCCATTTCCAGATTCAGTAATAGCTATGTTTCTACATGATTTTGCTTTATTTCATTCCTATCTAAACAAATGGAGCTTGACATCCGCCTAGCAATTCAAAATCTTCTTGTAACTACTTAGTTGGACAACCCCCACATTTATCTATCTAATCCAATAAGTTTTAGTTTTGTAGATCTTGCAGCAGCAATAATCATCCATTCAGCGCCCGCACCCAACATCAAGTAGCCAATGTAACATAAACATATCCTTATGAGTTGACTAGTTTCTTTAGTAGCTAGTGCATTAATTTGATTAAAGAATGACAAATTTTGGACAACATGAGGATGATAATATAATGAATAATAAGGGAAACACAAAGTTTCATTCTAAATTTCCCTTTTTATATTTTTTATTATATCACAAAAATAAATTTTAAAAATTCTCCAATATCCATAGACTATTTTTTTATGATACCAACATGATCTATAAAATCCTAAACTTTTTATGACTTAATATAGTCTATGGAATCAGAAAAATTTTGTAATACTCTATATTCGCTTGAAAATAATAGTTTGTGGTGTTTTAATGAAATTAGAGTTAAATTATTGTGTTATTGTAAACATAAATAGTAATTTCAAAACTAAATGGAAATTAATATGAACAATAACGTACAATCCATGAAGTAAAAAGGACAATGGGAAAACCCCAACATAGTGAAAAACTAGTTAGAATTGGAAATTATCCATTTTCACAATCTTCTAATGGTGAAAAAATAATTACAAAGAATTCAATAAAACTAGTACAACATGCATCACTATATATTTCTAACTCAAAGTTTCTTTATTCCTTTTTTCCAATCTATTCTACAACCAACTAAACACTAAATATTTTAGTCGCACTTAGATTTACTTTTTAAACTCTTGCATCATTATGTCCTTTCATAAGCCAAAGGATCCTTAATTGTCTTGGAATTCAAAGAGACATAATTTTTTGGTGTTATTATACCTATATGATTACAATCGTAAAAGATACTGGCTAATATCTAGTCTGGTTGTTTCCTTATTACCACTCTATATATACTAGAAGTTGCACAATTGTAACTCTAAATGAAATGGTAATTTCATCGGCATGAAAGAAATATTTTATTCAAAGCATTACTTATAATTGAAAAAGTGATAATCTATAGTAAAATGATAAATTGGATTGCTTTCCTTACTCTATATGGATTATTCAATCTCATATTATTCCTCTTTTGTAATCTCACATTAAGTAAATATTAATAAATAAGCTCTCAAACATTCATTTTAGATACTAAAATAGATTTTATTGATATTGTTACCAATTTTACATGAATCTAATGATCAAAAGTAAATATTAATAAATAAGCTCTCAAACATTCGTTTTAGATACTAAAATAGATTTTATTGATATTGTTACCAATTTTACATGAATCTAATGATCAATACTTCTTTGGAGAACAAAAAGGTATCGTGAAGATAGACCACATTAATATTATTTTTTATATCACTAAATCAATATGCATTGTCCTCAAAAAATATGTATCTACATTGATAAATCCAAAATACATTATTCTCTAAGAAAATGTATCCCATGGGTAGTGAATGTAGTATTTTTTTATCTTTGGGGGAAACTGCGACATGATTATACTTACAAAAATCATCCAATATCAACTTCATTTCATATCTAATCACCACTTGCAATGCTTAATCCATTATGGATGGGGGGTGTTGTCCTTCAATGATGATTGATTTACAAATACAAACTCTGAAATGTAAACGTTACATAGATTTAAATATTTCCAATTTGATTTCACACTAGTATGATCTTTGAAATGCAAGCTGAATTATGGATAGGAAATATGATCCCAGTTGTAGACACCAAAATGTGGTATCGATGCCCTCTTCACCCCATGTTCTCTCTCTTTCACCGTGGTCACTCATTCGAATTCCCCCTTTCCCTCCTAAATCCCATTTATTCAAATTTCCTACTTCCCTACATTATCCCATCATTTATTTTATTTCACCTAATTTACCCTTAATAAAAATTTAATTAATCCCTAATCATATTTATTTATCGCATCCCATTTATTATCCCTAAACCTTTTTTATTAACCTCTTTCATCATCCCTAAGCACCATATTTATCATCTCTAGGTTCTCACCTACCCTCATTTACTATTTTCCTACCATCTATCCTCCCTAAATATCTCTTTTATCTTCTTTAGGCCGCCATTTAATGATTTCACCTTTCCATGGCCTTTATTTAATAAATTACATCCTCTCAACCACCTTTTATCCATCCCTAGGTTCTTAATCACCTTCATTAATAATTTCATCTCCCTTTTCCTTTATTTAATAATTTTATCTCCCACCTACCTTTATTTAATACTTTCTTATCCCCCTCATCCATCCATCCTCCCTATAAATACAACCATACCCCCTCCTTTTTCGGGTAGATTAGAAGAAGCAATTCTTTGAGAACATAGGTCTTCTTATGGATTTGTTATGTTTATTTCTCATCTTCAAGCCCAGTCACCATCGATATAGCTCAATCATCATCGACCCATCTCAGCCATCGTCGACCCCATCTGTAATGATCAAATATATCTATTTCCTTGTATCCTTTATGTTTCCTCTTATTTTATATCTCTTGTAGGTTTTTATCAGTCATCATAGTGATGTATCAATCTCAAATATGTAATCAGTCCCTTCAAATCTACACTTTTTATTGCAGTCTTGGTTTACCTACCTCCAATTTCCATCAATTGGAACTCTACAGCCTGGGTCGTCATCAACCCAACCAATTATGATTTATTTTATGTCAATTTAGATCAGATCTACTTCTATTACCTCATGTTCTACATTTTAGATCAAATCCATATCCATTTAATTTATCTATCTTTATCAAACATGGGGGTTTACATTCACATAAGGAAGTTCACGTTTCTTGGAACCGAATTTTTCAGGAAACCCTCCATCTACCATCTAATCCATTTTTCTTTCTAGTTATCTTTGTTGTAAAAATCCATCAATCCTGAAGCAAGGAGCCTACTTTGCGCCCATACATCATCACCATCTTATGCCAAGGTACCTTAAACCCATGCATGTTTTGATTTTCTTGATTTTATTTAGTATCTAGTTCACTAATCTGAACGGGAAAAAGAAAAATTCTTCTAACATTATAGCACGCCCAGTGGGACCACCCTCTTAGGTGAGCCTCCTGTATTTTGTTTCATTTTTCCACTTTCCATATTTCTTTCATTTCTGACTAACATTGCAAGTAGAGGCTTTACTTTTTCTTGTTCGTGATGGCTTTTGGATTGCTTGGATATTTCTTTTCACTTACTTTATTTTGAAGATCAAATAAAAAGGAAAAGTGAAAAACTAGGTATTCACCTTTTTGTCTTAGTTTATCCTTTTTGCATTGCATTTTCCATTCCTTGTGTGGTTGTTCTCATTTAATCTCCATATTTGGGTTTGGGTTTAAACAGACCTCTTTCATTTTTTTTGCAAATCTAGCGTAAGTAGGGGTTTAATTGGTTTCATTTCACACTTCTTCACACACATCCAAACACGCCAATCAAATTCACACATCGAAACAATATCATACCAGGTGGACGTAATTGGGATTTGATTACCCAATAGGGAATCCGCTAATGTGTTCTAGCCATGTTATAAATCCTATACAGATTTTTGCCTCATGTACCTTCCGGTATATCAAGGACTCCACGACCAAAACTACTTGAAACCAGCCATATATTTTCATTTCTTAGGTACCCTCGTTATCCACTTTTATCTTTTCCACATCTTCTAATTAATCATGATGATAAAAATTGTTTCTTGATTTTTTTTAACAAATTACATAAATAAATTTTCACCTCTTTCATGTCTATTGTCACCCTTTCTCAAATCAAGACAATGTAGTAATTTACTCCATCCAATGATATCCCTTCCTCCAATGATCTTTTCCAACAATATTCTAAACTTAAGACCACAAATTTAATCTCCCAACCTTGTGTTTCCATGGTCTCACTTCATAAAGACCATGTCATCTAAATTGATCCCCATAATGAAACCAATTCTCCTATCTCTCATCAGTCTATTTTCTCTACACCTCCATCTCTCGCTCCTTTAAAAATTCTTGGACCTCCTTCTATTGCCATTTATGACTACATATTTTGTAGATCCTACAAAATCCCCCAATCCTACCAATCCACTCAATAGGTGGATCCCATTCCACCCCCATCACCTCATGTCAATGTTATCCCCACTTAATGCACTATTGTCACTAGTATGATTGTCCAATCATTTCAACCTCCTAACACTCACATTCATACTTATCATATGCCTCAAAAATCAAATATATTCATCTCACAACAACCCATCCAATCTCACAATCACATCACATTCATGTTTCTCAACAGCAGTCATTATCACAACCCATCCAATCCTATCACGTTCCAATTTCGCAACATCAATCATTCTCCCAACCAATTCAATCTCAACCTCTTAATTATATTCCCCCTATCAAACATTCCCTTCTACATCAACATACCCCCAAGCTTCTAAAGCCTATAAACAAACCTATCTAGCCACTTCTCATGTATTCGACCACAGCCATCTATTTCTCATCTAATCACCTCAAATTATCCCATGCATGTCTTACTGTGTAGATTGGCTAACCTTGAAGCCATAACTTTGGGATCTAAGACCACTTTTTCATATGAAAAAATCTGCAATGAACCTATCAATTCCACCATGTCACCTATCCAACCCCTCAACATGTTTAAACAACCATTTCCTAATCAACCACCAATAAATCAAACCACCCCTCCTATACCTCAATCACAAAATGCTCACACCATCAACACCATTAACATCATCAATCAAGAATATCCATTATGTGTGCAAGAATTAATTATCTATGCAAATAAAATCAAGACTAACACCTAATAACCTCAATACAATGCTAAACTAAAATCTATGCACCATCATGCTTAGAGCTTAAGCAAAGCTAATCAATTAACATATTTGCATTAGAACATGAAATGAAGATTCAAAATAACATGCTAAAAAAATTAACCTCTATCTCTAATTGAATGCTAACGAAATGAACCTATTTATATCCTTATCAATCAAAAGGTTTGATTGTATGCTTGAATCCCAAGGTTTTTAAGAATGGATTCTTGTCAATCCAAGGCTACAAAACCATTAGACATATCTCCATATGAATTCAAAACTTGGATGGATGAATGCAAGAGATGAAGATGGCTAGCTCCTCTAATATAAGAATTCTGTAAGATGATAAAATGGCTATAGTATAGGCTCTATGCTCATTTAGGTGTGTAGGTGTAAATAGAAAGGTAGGAGGAGGGCTCTTTATATAGCCCAATGGATAAAAGAATCTCTACATCCCTTTACATGTGGGATAATAGCTAGGTTGAGTTAGTTGTGGATAAAGATGGTTGAAAAGGGGTTGAGTCAACCTTAGGAGAGTATATTTGGTTCTTTGGTGACTCATGGGGTTTGAAGGGATTTATTAATTAACCCAAATGATTAATTAATAGGTGAGCAAGCTTATAAAACTTTTTTAGAGGAATAATTAGTATGATTTATGTTATAAAAGGATTTTAATCAAATAAATGATTATTTATAGATTAAATAGAAGAGAGAATTAATTAATTAAGAATAATTAATTAATCTAGATAGAAAAGGATATTAATTGATTAGTAATAATTAATTAATCTAGATAGAAAGGGGAGATGATTAACAGAAGGTCGTTAATTGGTGTCATTGTTGGATAGAAGATTTAAGTAACTAATGTGATGTAATTAGTTAACAATAATAGTAGAGAAAATGTGCAATATTGACGACATGTCGTCAATTTGTGAGAAAAGGTATAATTAGCGTAATTTAAGTATTTGAATTGCTCGAGCTAAATTATAGGTGTATACACATTATTACCTATATCCAATTCCCCCATCTCCTACCACATCTACCCCTACCTCAAAAATTATGCCTACATTTAATACTTCCTTAATATCTACCCCAATCACATCCATGACTATCACACCTATATCAACTTCTACTAGTTATCCTGTATTTATATCCAGTCCTACCATTACTAAATCTACATCTAATTTGACCATATCTACTACTTCATTGACATCTATCGTCCCCTAATCTATCACAATGGATTCATCCTTAGCACCTATTTTGGCCCCATTGATATCCACACCTATCCTACACCTCTCACATCTATTCTATCACCCACATCTACATCAAACACAATTATTACTACATCCACACCACCTATATCTACAACCGTCTCAATCATACTCTTCATCACCACATCTCAATCTCTCACATCTATTCCTTCACCCATATCTATATCAAAAACATCTATTACTACATCTACATCACTCACTTCCCCATCAATTCCAACTATACATATGTCTACCACATCTACTTCTACAAATTCACTTACAACTATCCCAACATCTACCTTGGTATCTTCATCACATGTACCTACTACATCTTTACTTATGACCGCACCATCTATTCTATCACAATCCTTCACATATAATTCTTCATCATCAACCACTCATATATTTATACCCACTTGTACATCAATAACATCATCTACAAAACCAACCAATCCAAAACCTATGTGGCTCACAACCCATTTAGACCTCATCAAACGCATCATTTGAAAACTTATTCCTTCATCAATATCCACCATTACACCACCATCTCCAGACCCTCCAGTTGAGATCACTATCATCCCCTCTACAGGAAAATCTTTGCAATCAAAATACAAGACTTTTGGTGTGCTTCCCCAAAATTCTCTCATGCATCCTCATAAAAAGGTAGATGTTACCCGTCCTAAGCAATCCAACACCACATCATCTCTCTTAGGATCCCCCGAATCCATCTTAGGGTTAGGCCCTTCACCTAATACACCCATCGCCAATCACCCTCGAAACACCAAGACATCTAACTTACCTCTTAAAAAATAAATATCTACTTCTTCTCTATCTAAATCAAACCTCACAAGAGAAATCTTCCCTACACCACTTCTATTGGGTATTACACAAAGATCCTTAGATATTTAATTCAACCATCCACTATCACACTCCCTCCTATCAATCCCTTTGATCTACATAGTAAAAATCCATCATGGTTCAACTCCAATGTTATTTTGCTTATCATTGCACCCCAGGTCATGACATTAAGCATTGTAAGGCCCTTTAGGCTATCATTCATGATCTTATTAAGGAAGATGACTTTCTCATCTAGGGGGATCATCCTTATACATCCATTGTTCTATCCATGACTAATCTAATTCCGATTTCTACATATTCATCCACCAAATTATCCAAGTCCCCTCACTCAACCACTACTTTTGTGGACATTTCTCCTTCACATGTTATTCCTCCTAAAGAGGGTCCTCCCTTGTTCATCGATGTTGTTTGTCTTACCAGTCACTCATATGATCCTCAATCATCTATCCAATCAAAATATAGAATCGCCATCAATAGTCCTTCTAACAATACTACCCTATCTCTCCCCATGTCCTCTAACTTATCCATATCTCCATCCAAGTTGCCTAGTGTGATACAGCGTCCCTTGCTAGGGTAGTATCCACTCCTTACTCTTAACTATATTTCATCTTATATCTCATCCATATATCCCCCGCACATCGATCCATCCATATCTCCATCAAACAACTCCCTGGATATTGGGGGACTTCAATCTAGGACCGGTATACTATCAGATTTGTTCCTTTCATCTTAATCCTCAACATTGTCTTATCTATCTCTAACCTTATCCAGTTTATAGTCTCATATTATCCAATGCAGCTATCTACCATCCCGTCCCACCTTATCATAAGTCCACCTTTTGCAGCCATATTTGTGTCCCCCTTGGGGAGCCATATCTCATCATAAGTACACTTTTGTGACCATCTTTGTCTCACTAAGATGCATGTTTCCCTGTTTCCTCACTTTTGAAGGGTAACCAATAGTTTTTTTATCATTTATCTCATCCTATTTCAATCTTTTGTAAGCTATCATCCTATCTTATTATGACTTTATCATTGGCGACTTTGTCCTTAAATCATAACGTCACTACTCTGGAAAGGATCCAACGTGGAAAGTTTTCCCCTAACTGGATTGTAACTTACATTATCACACATAAGTATGGGTCAGGAGCCTGTTGTTTGGCCTCCCTTGATGGTAAACCATAAGTGGAACCACTTAACGCGTCGCACTTGTGACCATTCTATTGTTAGCATACCTACCAATGAGCACTTAGTCATATCCTTGGATAATTCCTCTATCATTAGCATCTTCCATCTATCATTGTAATGATTTGGAAGTATGTGGTCTTCTGTCACTTTCATATTCTTGACCTTAAATATGGGCACCACGGCTTTGTCCATAGCATATTCCTTATGGATAGGTTATCCCTTCTTGGTGAGAACTCTGTGATCATTACATCCATAACCCTCTTATCTACCTATTGGAACCACGCAAAGGGTCCATAGGTGTCTCTTGTACATCTTCTCATTCCCTCATAAATGGTCTACTTATTTATACCCATCTCTTCCCCATCTTTAAAAAAACAACAGATTGATCCCTCGAAGGACAACTATCATGCATATCTTATTGTTCCATCTAAAAATTCCAAAGTATACCACTCCCTTGAAGGATGGCTACTTTATTATATCATGGTAGCAAAGGCTTCCCACATTGATCAACATTTTATATATCCAAAAGAAAAATCATATAAAATAAAAAAGCAAGCATCCGAAGAAAGCTTCCTGCATTAATCAACATTCTCATATATTGAAAACTTCCCACATTGATTAGTTTGTACTCTTCCCTCCACCTAGAGATGGGGCATAGTCCTGAGAACAACCACCTATGGAAAACCTTCTTCCCACATACAAGTTGCATCTAAACCCCTTTGTTGTGTTGACACTAGGTTTATAATCTCATTTCATCCATATTTCCCTCATGATATTTGGTATAATTATCCATTGTTGGTTATGTGTTAACATATGCTATTGGTTGCAAGTGCATTGTCTTAATTGGCTCCCTTTCTTATTTACCTCCACTCCGGTTTGAAGCATCACTTCCTCACACGCTCCTTGCTACAACACAATATTGTTCATACCCTTTGGTCACCACCTATCGAGTCACTTTCCTTTTCTTCCATCTATCTCATCTGATTTATCTCATCCATCCTCTTTATTTTATCCCATCTAATCTACCATATTTTTTCTCAACTTATCAATCTTCTCTCATCCCATCTCATCAACTTGTCTTCTCTCATCCAAATCTCATCCAATCTGACATCTTATCCACTCTATCTCATCTTAAGTCCACTTTTTTGTCCATCTTTTTGTTCCTTCTCAGGACACCATATCTCATATTTTCCTATCTCACCTTTTTGGCCATCTTTATGTCCTTTACTAGAGCGTCGTTATGTTCATCATCATCCCTGTCATGTTCAAATGCATATTCTTCACCGTTTCCTCATGTATGAAGGATTTTACATTATTATGCTCTCTTTTATTTACGCATATTTTGATGTCTTCCTTTGACTCATTGGTCCCATGGATTGCACATCCATTCGAGTGGATTCCCATTGGACATCTTGCAGTGGTTTTCATCAACTCACAAGTCCGTAGGACATTTCAATTGTCTCCATTGAGGCCATACTTTGTTCCCTGCCAAAGTGACTCCTTGAATCACCGCCATAGTTTTTATTGTTGTTTGAATCCTTCTTACCTCGGGCATATTCCACTATCCCCTCATATTCTTTTCTCATCCTCTCCATCCTTCTCATCTATCTCTTTCAAACTCATCATTAATTCCCCTTTGTGTCATTGATCCTTGGTTTGAGAGGGAGAACCTTATCAATCCTTCATCATCCTTCATCTTAATTCTTCATCTCTCATCATTTTTTCCCATGGCTTTCTTATGCAAACCACATGACAAAAAGGGGAAAATGTAGACATCAAAATTTGGTATCATTACCCTCTTCACCCCGCGTTCGCTCTATTTCACCATGGTCACACATTTGAATTTCCCCTTTCCCTCCTTAATCCCATTTATTCAAATTTTCCACTTCCCTACATTATCCCATCATTTATTTTATTCCCCCTAATTCACCTTCAAATGTAATTAATCCCTAATCATATTTATTTATCACATCTCATTTATTATCCCTAAACATATTTATTAACCTCTTTTATCCTCCCTAAGCACCCTATTTATCATCCCTAGGTTCTCACTACCCTCATTTAATATTTTCCTACCATATATCCTCTCTAAATGTCTCTTTTATCTTCTCTAGGCCACTATTTAATGATTTCACCTCTCCATGGCCTTTATTTAATAAATTACATCCTCTGAACCATCTTTTATCCATCCCTAGGTTCCTAACCACCTTCATTTAATAATTTCATCTCCCTTTGCCTTTATTTAATAATTTTACCTCCCACCTACATTTATTTGATGTTTTCCTATCCCCCTCATCCATCCATCCTCACTATAAATACAACCATACCCCTGCCTACTTTGGGTAGATCATAAGAGGCAATTCTTTGAGATCTTAGGTCTTCTTGTGGATTTTTTGTTTTTATTTCTCATCTTCAGGCCCAGACGTCGTCAATCTAGCCTAATTACCATCGACCCATCTCAATCATCGTCAACCCTATATGGAGTGTTCAAATCTATCCATTTCCTTGCATCCTTTTTGTTTCCTCATTTCTAGATATCTTGTAGATTTTTATCAGTCATCACAGTGTTGTATTAGTCTCAGATATTTAATCAGACCCTTTATATCTTCATTTTTTATTGGTGTTTTGGTTCACGTACCTCTAGTCTCCGTGAACTGGACCTCTACAGCCTAGGTCACCACCGACCCAGCCAAGTATGATTTATTTTATGTCAATTTAGATCAGATCTACTTCTATTATCTTATATCCATCTTTTCAATTTATGTTATCTCATATTCTTCATTTTAGATCAAATCCATATCCATTTACTTTATATATATTTATCAAACACTGGGGTTGACAGCCACATAAGGAAGTTCACGCTTCTTGGAACCAACCTCGTCGGGTAACCCCCCCATCTACCATCTAGTCCATTTTTTTTTCTAGTTATCTTTTTTGTGCAGATTCGTCAAGCCTGCAACAAGGATCCTACTTTGCACCAATCCATCATCACCATCTTATCCCAAGGTACCTCATACCATTGCATGTTGTGAGTTGCTTGGTTTTCTTTAGTATTTAGTTCACTAATCTAAACAGGAAAAAGAATTTTTTTTTCAACACCAATGTTTGACATTTTCTATATCTCTTCATATGCTATGCCAAAAATATTAACATTGTAATTCCTTCAATTTTTCTTAAAATAATTAGCATCAAAATTCATGTAATATTAAGTTATATTTCTTTTTTCTTGAATGACTCCAAGTCTTCATAAAACTATGTGAAAACATAATTTTATTTATTTAATAATTATGTGTTCATTTAATTCTCATCTAGGGAATAACACTTACCAATATTGAAAAACCTTATTTGATTTGGAGTGTTAATGACTATATTTTCCTAATCAAACCCCCTTGAGGTTTTGATTGTATTTTGTTCTTGATAAATCTATCACATGTATCATTAGGGAAACAAGACCTTTGGGGATTTAATTTAGTCTTAATCGGACTACTCCTTTGTTTTAACATTTGGTCCTAGTGTCACTTGATTAAGAAATATATTTCGTTGTATATATTTTTTCTACTTTTTAAAGTGCAATTCCTATTATTATCAAAATTCCCAATGAAAGAGATTATTTTTTAGTTTTCATTTAAGACCTTATGGATACTTAAATTATCTAGTACATTATGTCACTAACTAATTCAATTGTGTAGATATTTTTATTGAATTCTAGGTGAGTAATTAGTAAATATTTTGAAAAGTCAACACTTTGTCATTATTTTCCCTTGAAATATACTAAAACCCCTTTAAAATATTCGATGGATTAGTTGGTCTATATAATGTTTCAAGTGGTAATTTCTCACCCACGGCTATTTTTTTACTTACTTTACCACCAATTTAATATTTGAGCCCTTAAAGTTATTTATTTCCGTATACAACATATTTCAACACTAAGATCAAGGCTTCATACAACACTATCAAGTAGTATTTTGTAGGGAAAATATTGTAATTTATCTTAAGTTGAAATGAATACAACTATATTACCTTTGATGGAACAACTTCCATAAAATTATAAATTTCATTTTTAATTATGATCACCTTTTACAAGTATGGGCATGTACATCATCATGTATTTTTTTTTAATATTTTTTTATATAGGTTATTAACACATAAGTAATTTTATTTTTGGACATTGTACCAGGGTCATATTTTAATATAGGTTTGGTTCCTTTGATCAAAATCATAACATATGACCATTAAAATTATAATTTATTATAAATGATATGTGTAAAAGTGTCAACTTTACAACATATTATAATTGGATATAATATCTTCTACCAAAATAGTCAAGTTGAACCATTACCCTTGGAAAAGGTTTTTGTACTTTACTATTTTGAGAGGTAGAAAAGTTATATATGATAAGGAGGTCTTAGGAAGTGGCTTTAGAATGGTTGGTTTTGTCTCCTTTGATATATCTAATACTAAAAAATCCTTATTGTTTGAAATTGAACTAGATGTATTTTATTTACGTAATCTAGTATTTTGTCTTATTAATTTACTAAATGGTATTAAAAATAGGAAGTTCGTAGTTATGTGCTAATTATTTTTGTATTGGATTTGTTCTTAGATCAAGTTACAATGGTAGTTGTGAGCTTGACATAATTCAAATTCAAAATATATTATTGGCTCTTCAATGGCTCGGTAGAATTTAAATTTTGATACTTAACCTAGATATACTTCAATTTGGGCATGATCTTGAGATACATCATAAAAATTTAATCTTTTGATCTTAAATCAAAACATTTAAGGCTAAGATCACTTAGTCGAAATATTTAAGTATGATATAGGGTAATAATTTTCCATATTATAATTAGTGCAATCATTATCAAATGTTAAGGTACTATTATAAAAGGTGTAGTTGACGTAATATTTAAAATTCAACCCCTAGCTTTAGATATATTTAAATATATGTAATAGATCATTATCCAAAATATTAATCTTGACTCTAAAGGAGGGTGGAAAATATTATATCTGAAGGAGTGCTTATTGGACATTTGGCACAAAGGAATCAATGATGTTAAAGGAAATGTGGAGGATACACAACTATTCTTAAAAGCTCATATAAGTTTGCACAAGAGGTCCCAATATTAACATTGTTTTAGATCTCTTCCTACAAATGGATCATTGGCGTGTATTTAAAAGAACAACTAAGTCAAGAAAGACCTCAAGGAATGATAACTTTAAATTCAAATCTTTATATTATAATTTTTTTATCTAAATTAATATCCCTTGGTCAGAGCTTTCTATTTTAGTGGTTTTTTAAATAGCTAAATGATAAAAGAGATAGAATGGAAAACCTTCTTGTTTACTCTACAGGTTCACTTTGAATGCTTTAAGTGATCAGGGGATCATTTTTATATCAAAATTTCCCTAAACATCCCTACATTATTTCAATTCAAAAGATATTTTCGAGAAATTTCTGACAACTATGAGAACGCGACAAACGGACATTGGGAGTTCTAGTTATGTCCGGTCAAAGTTCAGTCAACAGGAAAGTCAACTCTAGTCAACAGGTCAATATTGGACCAATGACACTGCGACACGTGGTGAAAAGGAAAAGGGAGTCGTTTGTTGGTTCTCGACCTCTGATCTTTGACATGTGTAAAATTTGGTGGTCGCGACAAGAGGCCAACTTTTTTAACGGACGAGAGCCTAGCTGTCATGTGGACTAGTTTGTTATCGCCGACATGATGGCTCCACAAGCCACCACGTAACTTGCCACCACTTAGCCATATTGCATTTTGAATATCATAGTATTATATGGTTGAATTTTATATTATTCACCATGTTACTATGTTTTTTCAATTTGTAATATTGAGAATAGACCGAGTTTATTATACTTGGTATTATTTCCACAGTGCTCAGGATTGAATTATATTCCATATAGTTGGGTATTTACATTATTATCTACTACTTGGGAACCACATAGCTCATCCCATATGGGCAGTCTAGCCACATGACTCAGAAAATTAAACACATGCCTCAGTCAACAACCAACGGAACCGGCGCATCAACAAACCAACAATCACTCGGCCGAAGAGCAATGCAAATGACTCGGCAGTCCAACCGATAGCTCGGCCAAGCATTGGTTTTTTCAACAAAAGGAGAATATGTGGCCGCAGCCACATAAACATGGGTGCCTTACCCCATTTAAAACCTCCAACCATGACTACCTCCAGTCAATGTGGGATATCCCACCCACATGCAAATCTGACCCCGCCAAAAATAACACCGCTGGGATTTGACCCCAAGACCTCCGCAACTCATCCACCAACCAGCTCAGCCAGGTGGCTCGATGGAGTAAACATGGAACTTGCTTGTATATAAAGAGCTCTAAGCTCTGTGTTGAATAGGGGGGTCAAGGAGGATAAGGAGCAACATGCGATCATTAGGAGTTTTGAGGCACTTAGAGGTGGAATCAAGACTTGATGTAAATAGAAAAGTTGCTCAAAATTCTGAGACAAAGATGATGGTGGTATTCTTGTCTCATGAAGTGATATATATTTTCCATTGTAGATGTTTTTAAGACGTAATTGCATAGAACGAGCACCAAGAGCAGGCAAAGATCTACATTTTCCAACCACTTCTGGTCTGAACCAGGCTATAGAGTAAAAAGGGAAGTTTTTCAGAATTTCCTCTAATTTCCATAAATGTAAACCTATTTTATGTATCTGTTGTACATTTAAAGTGGTATACATTTTTAAACGTAATTGCACAGGATACCAACAACAAAAACACTGTAGGAGCAATGAATCATTCTTGGGACAAAATCTGATTTTGTTCAGAGTTCCATGGGACAGAGATCAACTCAATTTCAGGTATAAATATCTATTACGTCAATAGTGAAGGGATATTATACTTCATTACGCAATAATAGATTGATTCTCTTTTCGAGAATCTGGAGACGTAGCCTTCGGGTGAACTTCGTTATCAAGTTCTTGTGTTGTGGATTTGATTTTAGTTTTTTTAGAAGCTTTAGATCAAACAAAAAATTTAAGTTAGTTTATTTGATTAATTATATAAGCAAGCATAAAATTGGATTATTTGGATTGAAGTCACATTTTCAATATCTATAACCCACAACAAAAAGGGAATTTCACATTTCATATTTGGAATCAAGAATTCAATTTGAGTGCATTCTAAAATCAACTGTGAATTTTTTAAATGGATTTGTAATAGATTCAGTATATTCACTTAAGTTGAAAATTAAGGATAATTGATTTATCTGGAAGAGTTCAAGGATTTGGGTTTCAAGAATTCCCAAAATTGTTAATACTCTTAGTCAGTTATCAAGTTTTTAAATTTGAGAATTTTTCTAAGTACTACTGTTAAATTGATCAGAGTTTAAGCATGGAAAACCAGATAACAATACACCGAAATAATATATTTAGAGTTAAAAACGTTTGGGATTTCTATTAATTATATAAGTATTACATATATAGCTTTATTTGATCCTATAATGAAGGAGTCAACATCATTCCATATTAAATCTCCTACAACATCTCAACACACTCCTAAGATCACTTAACTATCCCATTATTCACTCAACCATTCTTTATCTCTGAGTTGTACAAGACAACTCATTATTTGCACACACTAATATAATAATGTTACACAATATTTCTATAACATTCACTCCCCTATTGTTAACATTATTATTTCCCTATATATCTGCCCCTAATGTTGACATGGTACAATATAACTATGTCTTCTACTGCAACGTGTTGCACGAGCTTTCGTCATAATCTGGATTAAAAGAAAGGCGTGTAAACTTTCAACTGGCTGACTGTCTTGCTACACATGACCCCAACTATGCGATGGAACGCATCCCGCATTTACTCCATGAAAAGAATGCACTTGGCATTTCACTGGCAGATCATCTTCATAAAGAAGGAAGGTAGTCAGAGGACCACAACACCTAGTAAAAAATTTATCTACCTTTTTACATATATGGTTTTCTGGATCAACCACCAACCCTTGCCAAATCTATGAGTGTTACAATAAATTTAGAGACACATTCTACAATATTTTCTAGTATGAGGTTACATATAGGAAGTTCTCACACATTACAATTGAACAAGAATTCACTTTTGTTCTTATTACAAAGCAACGAAACTATAGAAAACACACAACAGAAAAAACATGGCCACCAAATCTTCATGCGGCCTCATTGATGGTGCCTGACGAGAGGTCACTGGTTTTCCTCCTACCTTCATTGCCTAGCCTCCATCGTTCTACTACTTATTTAGCAAAATGTGTCGATGAAGTTCAATTTATAAACTCCTGGGTGTTGGTTTCAACCGATATTGCACCCCCTCACTTGGACGTCAGGTAAAATTGAAAGTGCACCCAAAAAAAAGTGAGACAAAAAAATTTAATTTTTAATTTTTTTTAAATTTTCCAAAAATGGAAAAATAATATTTTTTATCCAACAGCAAAAAGAATAGGATCAATGCGTAGAACTTGAAAAAATACACATTTTCAAAAAAATGATACCTCAATCCGAGTTATCAGTTGAAAGTTATCATGCTTACAAGTTCTAAATTCAACTTCTTTCCAGACCCTTTCCAAAAATGGAAAATTTCTTTTTCTTCTTGTGTTTTTTTCTTGTATGTCCATAAATGGAAATAAACAGATATGATACCTCTATTACAACGGATCTGTACTATATCTGAAACCAGATTCCCAAATGACTACGGATTCACCCGAGAAAGACATCGACACATCCAGACACCCAAACAGTTGCATATTCACCCGACAGAGACACTGACGCATCCAGACATCCAAACATATGTGGATTCACATGAGAGAGACCCCATCAAAATTATATGATCTATTTTTTTAAACTCAAACACAGACCAAATTTATTCCCAGCAATGGCACCAAAAGACAATTACTTCCATATCAAAATACCTCACAAACTCCTACAGGAAATCATTATAGTCTAACCTGCTCTGATACCAGAATGTTAAATTGATCAGAGTTTAAGCATGGAAAACCAAATAACAATACACTGAAATAATATATTAAGATTTGAAAATGTTCGGGATTTATATTCATTATAGAAGTATTACATATATAGCTTTATTTGATCCTATAATGAAGGAGTCAACATCAATCCATATTAACTCTCCTACAACATCTCAACACACTCCAAAGATCACTCAACTATCCCATTATTCACTCAACCATTATTTATCTCTGAGTTGTACAAGACAACTCATTATTTGCACACACTATTATAATAATGTTACACAATATTTATATAACAACTACTTCAAAAAAAAATTAGTACCATTTTCACATCATTGAGTGGCAGAAGAAGTTATGTCATTTTACCCTCAATACTTCTTTCTAACCCCAAGCGTGTCGGCCTATCATCCATCATACGTTGGGCATTCGCTTGAGGCATGCACGGGTTTCGAGCACCTCCTTTATGTGATCTTCGTCAGAGAGTTCCGCCATAAATGGAGGATTATGTGTAGAAACAAAAGTACATGCATCTACTCAAAAAGGTAGAAGATATAACTAACAAATCCACACATAATGCATCACATAAGCTAAATAAACATTATAAGAAGAACATGAAACCAAATCTAAGTCATGATAACCCAAATACCATGAGGGTTTACACCCATAAACAAGATGTACAAAATATATCCATGTATATTGATTTAACGGAGTCTATGGTAGCCATACTACATTCAAAAGGGTCATCTCATATCATATACATTAAATGACAGAGATCCAACCCCTACAAACTAATCTCATCAGAGATCCTAACTATAATTTTCCCCATTATATCCCTTGATACAAATCCCAGTACCCATACATATGCGTAATGGTAACCCTTACAACCCTCTAGCACTAAGTATTATAAACCCTAGCACCATGAACTCCAAACCCTTAGTATTTATGCAGCACTTCGTTACTCTCCTTTTATTTCTCTACATTCTCTATGCATTCTCTCTACATCTCTGTGTGTCTACATTCTCTATGCATTCTCTCTCTGTGTGTATGTTCCTATCCCAAGCACCTCTTCAAATAGGATCATCGACCACTGCCATGACTTCTCTTTTGAGAAGATCACATGCCAAGTGTCGATGTGGTCCTCCATTGGTGAATGCTTATCTTTTTGCAAACCTTCCACTAACTTAAATGATGCTTCTAGGGATATTCCCTATGTGGAATATCCTTTTCTAGACCTACAAGGTTCCCAGATGGCATCTTAAGGGTGTTAGTTTGGCTGCGAGACAACACCATGTGAATTAGTGTTGACCTAGTAAGACTGTATTATGTAAATGACACAGAAAATAGCATAAGCAGAGAAAGACAAAGTCCGGGGGTAAATCTGGTCAGTGTTTCGATTAAAAATCAAACATAGAAACCTACGATGGTCAATATGACCGATGAAGGTTAAAGGGGAACCGACAACGGTTATGATAACCGATACCGGTCATTGTGAAAAGTACCAATTTCAGCAAATGAAATAGAATTGACGAATATGAACTAGGAAAATTGTATCTGTCAGATATATCAAAAATTTGGGGGATATGATGGTGTCCTGAGGACTAAAAATAGAAAAGAATAGGTGATGAAGGTTGTTTCAGTTAAAATAACTAAGAAAATCATGTAATCTTAAAAATGAATTTATGTTTGTTTTAGCTTATGCTATTTAGACTGACTTGTGAATTTAGAACAGAGTTTTTGGTTGGGAATCCATCCTATGAAGAAGGAAATCTAAAAGGTGAGGTTTGAGGTTATGTTATGGCAAGGGTGTTCCTTTCTCTAAGGTGATGATTGGATAGATATAACCAGTTGGGTGCCCATTGTCAATCCTCTGATCGTGTGATCATTGACAGCTTATTCCAGGTGGGATGTTGTTTAAGAATATGTGTATATTCAAATTTGTGTAGTTGGGAAAAGAGAGAGAAGAGAGAAATATGCTTTCTATGGTTCAATTGTGTCAACCATCAATTGGGCATGACTTCTAGCATATAGGTTGCCCTCATTTTTAAATGTGAGATAATAATGCAGCATAAAAGGATGAAATGCAACAATATTTTAAACCCAAATCCACAAATTATATTTGATGAGATCAATAATAAATAGGAAAGAGTATGTCTTTCACTAATACAATACAAAATAAAAACAAGTGTTATTTTTAATCCAAACTACGATTGTCACTAAGACAGATAGGAGAAGAAGAATGTTTCCAAGGGAGAATATTTAATGTGAAATATCTTTCAAAAAGAAATAAACACAAAATTATTCCCTAAGAATGAACAAGGCAAAGAAGCCAAATGGGTCCCACCGAGCGTACCAAAATGTTTCACCAAATAGTGTACGTACGTAAGAGCAAAATAGCTAAGGTAAGGATGAGGAGGAATACCTATGAGTGAAGGTGGAAGGTAGAGTGTACGCGTACTAATTTCACTATCCAATGTTGATTTCGAGAACTTCATTTTTGCTAGGAGGAACTACCTGTGAATATAAATAAGACCACACAAGAAATATTAAACAATATATATCAATGAACTGCCTAGCGTATGCTAGATCCGGGAAGTGTGATACTTCTTAGATGGCTATCAATCCACTATTTAAAATAGCTTAATGCAAGAAATAATATGAACCAATAATGTCCTATTGTAGTTTATATGATTTAGGTATCTCATTCAAGTACAATAAACAAATATAATCTAACACACTAGGTTATGATCAGATCTGGAAGTTAGACAGGTAAATAAATTGGTAAGGACAGGTCAGCAGCAAGCTTTAGGTGATTTGGGTTGTTTGGATGAAAGATATGAGGTTGTTGTTATAGGTAGGTTTTCCAGACACAGAGACCAACATCTAGTCTTATATGACCGATGTCGGTTGAGAGGAAATCGAACGACGAGTTTGGGTTAACCAACGTCGGTGGGGTCGGGTTGGTAGAAACTTAGTGAGGGTGGGTTTTGGTGATTCTTTGAGATTGCCCAGAGAATGGACAAATAATGGGGAGGTAGATGACAGTGTTGGGGGTAGTCAGAGGTGTCTGGAGTCAGGTATGAGAGGCTGGAAGGTTGTAGGTGGTTGGGTAAAGGGATTGACAAGGAGGGTGAGAGGTGATGGGATGTAAGGGAGAACTAGAACTCTCTAACAAATCTGAGGAAACTAATATAAATAAATATGGGAAGGTGCAGATCCAAAGGTACTTACTGGTGTTTTTAGACCTGGTGGCTAGATGGAGGTGATGGTTGATCCATGGAACTCAGTGGTCAGAGCCGCATGGTTGTGCTTCCCAAAATGTTTCCGTGATTGCTTTGCCTTTTAGATTACTGTCTTGGTTGCTGATTCAAGGTGTTTGGGTGTGCAAGAGTGCTCTGGTGCATGTTTGCATGCAGATCTCTCTTCTCCAAGACTTGAATAATTCTTCCAAACCTCAAAAACAAGGTTAACAAAGTGGATATATGGTAACCAAATGACGATGGTTTAGGGTGACCAGTGCATCGGTTTCAGGTTGACCGACATTGGTTATGGCGTAGGAAATCCTAGGTTTGCAAAAAATGATAGATCTTGGCAATCTTTTTGGCTAGCTCTGTCCATTCTCATGGATCAAAACGGAATGTTGCACTTAGATACGCAGAAATGTGGTTAGAGGAAGAATAGGCATGTGATTTTAGGGTTGAACTAAGTCTTAGTTAATTAAGGTACGTAGGAATAAGTCTTAGTTACTTATTTTGTGTGGATATTGAGTCCTACTAAAAGGGAAACATGCTAAGAATAGGTTTATGATGAGGTGTTCTAGGTGAGGTGGTGGTGTGAGGTGTCTAGGTGAGGTGGAAATTAGTTTAATTAAGGTAATTAAATAAATGAATATTGTGAGCATGGGCATTAATTTAATTGTGGGTAATGAAATTAATATACATGTGGGGTGAAGGGGAAGTGTTATCCTAAATTTGGTGTTTACATTTTCCCCCTTTTTGTCATGTAGCTTGTATTGGTAAGCGATGTTGAAAAAAGAAAGAAGTGATTGCCCCATGTGTGGGTGAGATCCCCCTCAAACTAGGTACCGATGAGGTGTAATACGAAATCGGTGATGTGGGTTGATACATATGTAGTTGGTGGAAATGAAGGTAGGTGTTAAAGGGTAGTGGTCAACTTGAGTAATAGGTAATAGGTCATGGTCCAAAATCAGGTAATTTGTAATGATAATCAAACACACACACACACACACACACACACACACACACACACACACACACACACACATAAATTACAACACAATACTAGGTTGAAGAGCTTACAAACTCTACATTGTCTAAGGTCGATAGGTTTATCCAAACAAGGGTGAAGTGATTCAGGTATCCAAGGTATAGGATATGGTCCAGAAACACAACGTAGGTCAGGTAAAGGAATTTTTAGGTATATTCCAACACACCAAAAGTTTAGGTCGGGATAAATGGCACATGAAAATAGGCAAGGTATGGTTGTTAGGATAAATAAACATAGGTAATAGCATCGCAAGGTATAGTGAATACAAAAGTTCAATGGTCGCACTAAGTAGGTTAGGTTCAGGAAAATAGGTCGTGGTACAGGTAAGGCCAAGGTATGGGTAAGATAAACAAATCCCAAGACGCAACTAAGGAAATGTAGGGGTAGTTTGGACTTGTAGGTATGGTTCAATAGGTGTCCTTAGACTGATGAAAGGTAAGTTTGATCACTAATGGTTACAGGTAAAAAGGAAGCGTAGACAAGGGGAAATAATTTTAAGGGTTGACTGATGTCGGTTATATGCATGAACGACATCAGTTGGCTAGGGAACAAAATATGACCGACATCGAGTCAAGTTGATTTGGGTTTATAAAATAAAAATTTTGTATTTTATGAAATGATTGTTGTGTTGTGAATTTTGAAGGAACCCATGACCTAGAAGTGCTGTTTGAAATTTTTGCAACTTTCAATGAGAGAGAAGGAAAAGGCATCAGTACCGATGCTAAGGTGGATATCTCATGAGTTGGTGAGAGGAGCTAATATGATGGGTCCACAAGAGTGGTGTGATTGATTTGATTGGTTAGAGGTGAGGAGTGGATTTTGGCATGGCAGATGCCGGATTGAGGGTTTGGGTGGGCCATCACTGCAGTGGCAAGATGTACCACCATGCTGACGAAACCAAGATGAGGTAAGATTTGATCAAATTCTACTCTTGTTAGTTGAAATGTAGGTTTGGGTAGAAATGGTCTTGCCTTGTATAGGAATTAAATTTGAATTTGGAAGTAAAATTTATGAAATAGGAAGGGTAGGAATGGTCCAATGAGGTGGTTAAATAGGGCCACTTAATTGAGAAAAACCCTAATGGGAGATTTACCATAACCAGATAGGGTAGGTATTTAGTTTAGTATGGTCAAAGGCGTTGAGATAATGGGGGGAGGGGTATTCCATAGGTTTGGTTGAAAGTGCAACAATGATCATGACGTCGGTCACAGGGTACGGCCAACGTCAGCCAACCATAATCAGATAGGAAATTAGGGTGAAAAGGCAATGAGGTGTAAATGGGTGGTTTAGCATTACTTAGTGTACAATAGGATGTTTACCTAGCAAGAACTCCATGATCAATAATAGGCAAGTCCATGACAAAAAGTTATCATTTTCTTCATTTGTTTTTTTATAAACTGATCAATGTGGGAAGTCTATATGGGATGATTATATTATCTCCTTGAGGTCTTCAAGAAGTTCATTGATGTGGGAATCTTCTGAAAATTTTATTGTATTTTTGCAATGACTTTATATAGTTTTCCTTCGAGGGATAAATCTATTTATAGTGGCAAGAATAGAGAGAAGATATGTCCCTTTTCAGGGAGTCATATATTTGGTGGAAGTTTGACTCAAGGAGTTGAATCCCATTTTTCTTTTGGACTTGTAAGTCATGGACAAGACTATAGAGGAAGATTAGGTTCTTGGTTAGAAGACAAAACTATAGCACACAGAGGTTAACTATGAAAGAGATGGTTTCAAGTGACCAATGACCATGGGATTCCATCTTTAAAAAATATGAAAAATATCCATGAGAATCATGTTATCATTAGATCCGTGGTACTCATATTGAAAATAAGGTTGAAAGGTGATGGGTAATCACATGATTCTTGTTTATTCGTTGATCCTCCAAATGGGTAATATGGAAGGTGAACAACGCTCAAGGGATGAGTGGTCAATAGAAAAAAGGTGATATAAGACTTTATTCTAACAATAAAATGGTCTAAGATGTAAGGCATTGAGGGGCTCAGGTTCGGGTTTACCTTCAAGTGAAGACAAATGATAAACACCTAATCCATAGGCATGAGTAATGATATAGGGTCCAAGCCAATTAGGAGAAAATTTTCCCCTCTTACTTTTCTCTTCTTTGGTTACATGTTGATTTTCCTTTAGGATGAGGTCACCGACCTAGAAGGTTTTCTCATGGACACGCTTATCGTAGGTGCATTTGATAAATTTTTGGTAGATTTGGATATGATCAAGAGCATTGAGATGACATTCATCTAACAACTCAAGTTGTGTTAAACGGTTTTGGTGAAAGTCATCATCATTGAGCATGTCTTGTAGTGAGATGTGAAGAGATGGAATCTAGAATTCAAGAGGCAAGATAGCCTCGATACCATAGACTAGAGAAAAAGGTGTGGCAGTAGTCGAAGTGTGAATACTAGTGTGATAAGCCCACAAGGAAAAATGAATGTGTGTATGCCAATCCTTCCCCGCATCATCAACTACTTTCATAAGAATTTTGTTCAAGGTTTTATTGGTTGATTCTGCTTGGCCATTTGTTTGTGGGTAATAAGGTGACAAGAAACTAAGTTGAATGCCAAAAGCATTGCAAATCTTTTATAGCGTTTTATTTTTGAATTAATTTCCATTATCAGTGATGAGGCGGTGAGGAACACCAAAGCGACAAATGATGTGATGGTTGATGAATTCACATATTTTCTCAGATTTTGTAGAAATGAGGGGAATGGATTCTACCCATTTAGTGTAGTATTCAGTAGCAGTTATAATCCATTGATGGCGTTGTGAAGAATGAGGATTGATCTCTCCAACAAGATCCAAACCCCATTGAGAGAAATTCCAAAGGTCTCGTGTGACCTATAAGGCATGACTAGGTGTGTGATGAAGATTAGCATGTTGCTGGCATTTCACACAACATTTGACATAGTCACAACAATCATGGTTTAAGGTTAGCCAATAATAGCCAAGGTGAAGAATGCATTTAGCAACAACTAAACCACTAAAGTGGCCTCCACAAATTCCGTCATGAACTTCCTTGATGGTGTAAGGAATTTCAGAACTTGTAAGGCATCGTAAGAGAATACCATCGAAGCCATGCTTATAAAGGAGACCACCCATGATGACATAGTGAGAGACACTTTTAACAAAGGCATGTTGTCCATTATGAGTGAGATCGGGAGGTAGAATGGAAAGGGAAAGGTAGTCTGCAAACTACTTATACCAAAGGTCACGTGGGTCAGGTGCAATGGTTCTGACGGAATTGACCTCACGAGATAAATAAGAGGGTGATTGCAACCTTTGTATTGTGACAAATAGTTTAGAGTTAGCAGGTAAAGTGGGTATCTGAGAATCCAGGCAAGCCATGGTATCCACAAATTTATTGGTGTAACGTGGGGTGGTTTGAAGTTTGTAATGATCAAAGGTAGTCAAAAGTGTGTTGACATGACATTTGTACTTTTGTAGTATTTCATTACGACACTGGTATATACCATTGACTTGGTTTACAACCAGTTGGGAATCACCAAATATATTAATTGATTTAACATCTAGGGAGATGGTGGTTTGAAGGCCTAATACAAGTGCTTCATATTCAGTGATGTTGTTAGTGCAATCAAAATCTAGTTTGAAAGATAAAGGCATAGGTTCACCATCAAGAGGAATGAGGATAACACCTGCACCACCTCCACGTTGACATTTGGAACCATCAAATAATAAGGTCATCTGGTAAGTGGTATTGTCCAAAGAGAGGGTAGTAATGTATTCATCCTGAAAATCAAAGTTAGAGGGTTGATCTCCAAAGAGAGGTGTGTCTGCTAGTTGGATAGCGATGGCTTGCCTTTGACAGACACACTTTTGATGGATGAATTTGAGGTCAAGGTCTACAAGAAGCATGAGCCAACATGTAGCACGTTGATGTTGGTAGGGTTTGGTGTACATATAATGTAGAGGGTCAGTGTTAGTGATGAAAAAGGTTTTGTGGTTGAGTAGGTAATGACGTAGTTTAGTGGTGACAAAAACTAAGGCTAAGCAAAGGTTTTCAACATGGGTGTACCTAGTCTTGTAGTCCAGAAGTGTACAGATTATATAATAGACCTCTTGTTCCTTATGTTGTTCATCATGATGAGCAATCATGGCACCTAAGGAATGATCAGTAGAAAAAAATGTACAAGTAAAATGGTTGGTCCTCTTTAGGAGGAATGAGCATCTGGTGGTTAGAGAAGGTATTGTTTTAAGGCATCAAAGGCTTTGTGGCATTCATCATCCCATTTAAATGAGATGTCCTTTTTGAGGAGATGATGAAATGGTTGACAGTAGTCAGAAATTTGTGAAATGAACTGACGAATAGATTGCAACTTACCTTGCAAAATTTGAAGTTGACGGAGATTAGTAGGTGGAGGAATTTCAAGAATAGCCTTCACTTTAGCAGGATCAACTTATATGCCATGCAAAGAAATGATGAAACCAAGGATTTTTCCTAAAAGTACCGCAAAGACACACTTCTTAGGTTGAAGGTGAACACAATACTTGATGAGGTGGTCAAAGATAACCTTAAGGACTATCAGGTGTTTGGCCCGATGTTTGGATTTGGCAAGAAGTTCATCCACATAATCTTATAATATGTGATGCATGATGTCATAGAAGATATAAGTCATGGCTCATTGATATGTAGCACCAACATTTTTAAGGCTAAAAGGCATGACTCGATAGCAGAAGGTCCCCCAAGGAGTGATGAAGGAAGTTTTTTGTTGATCTTCTGGAGAGAGTAATATTTGATTATAACCCAAGAAACCATCCATGAGTGATAACATCTCATGGCCAGTGGTGAGATCAACCAGTTGGTCAATTCTTGGTAGAGGAAAGTCATCTTTGGGGCAAGTGAGGTTGAGGTCATGGAAATCCATGTAAATGCGGAGTCCCCCTATCACTTTTGTGACAAGAACAATGTTCGAAATCCATTAGGGATAGTCAATGAGTAGGATAAAGGAAACCAAGAGAAGGTGCTGAATTTCTTCTTTGACAAGAATAGCAATGTGAGCATGCATTTTCCACAGCTTCTGTTTTATGGGTTTGGCATCAAGAATGGTAACGATATTGTGGACCACAATTTTTGGTTTAATACCGAGCATATCAACATAGGACCAAGAAAAAGTGTTGTTATGGTCCCAGAGGAAAGAAGTAAAAGCTTCCTTTTCAACAGCATCTAAATATTAGCCTATCTTTAGAATGTGTAGATCTTCCTGAGTGTTAATGTTGATTTTGATAGTCGATTTGTTCAACATGGTTTACATCTCAGAAGGTAATAAATAGTGAATATAATAATCTTCCACACCAAGGTAGGTGAGGATAGACTCATCGTCTTGACATTGAATGATGTTAATAGAAGGTGTATCATCATCGATCATGTCAGGATACAGGAAGGGAAGAGAAGAGGGAATCTCACCATCATGTTGATAGGTCATAGGTCCCAAGGAAATTGTGTTTATGAAAAAAAAAGTTAGGAGGAATAGATTCAGGATCTATGGACTCTATGGGTGAAGGTGGTGATGTTGGTGAATGGGGTGAAGAAGGTTTGTCTTCCTCAATGAGGTAGATGTAGGCCTTCTTGGGGGATGGTGTGAAAAATCCAATGCCACTAAGATCTTTGTGTTTATGGGTGGTACATGAAATGACGGTATGGTATCCTTATTCGTAAAAAACTGAAACCAAATCCTTTCCATGTGCACAACGGTGAAGGAAAGTGTGGGTGAAGTGACTGGTTAGTAAGAGATTGGAGGTCAGATGAAAATAGTCATGTTTGGGATGGAGGTTTGGGTGAATAAGTGGTAGTATCAAGTCCCCCATATGTTAGGTTAGTGCGAAGGTGGGGAGGACCATAAGGAAAACCTCACCTACACGGTAGTCATAACTAGGGTGTTGGTACAGGTTTCCATACTCTTGTGGAGTGAGGAATGTGTCGATATTGTAGAAGTGGTACTCCCCCAGAGTGAGGCATTTAAAAACACCTTCTAAGGGATCAGTAGTCGATATGTGGGTAGCAGGGATAGACAACTCACTAGATGATTGGGTAGGAGGGGTAGCAGTTGGTTGGGAAGTAGAGGGTTCAGCTGCAGAGGCTACGGTAGTAGTAGGAATAGAAGAATTAGATGTGGGAGAGGTGGCAGTAGCATTGGTGGATGGGCTTGTGGGTGAAGGAGAATTGTGGATAGTGGCAGATGCCTTCACTGATACAAGTACATCGTTGGGTCGGTACAACATGTTACAAGTTTTGAATGGTGATGGGTCAATGAGGATGATATAGTTAAGTAATGCATGTTCAAATTTTACACAGCAGTGTAAAGTTGAATGGCCAAAACCCATGATGTGAATCCAAGGTCTTCTGAGCAATAGGTTATACTGGAACTCTCCCTCTAAGACATAGAATAGTTTCGGGACAGTGCAAGGGCCTACGCAAATGTGAAGGATAATGGTGCCAAGGGTGATGGTGATGGTGTCGTTGAAGGATTACATCATAACTGGGTTATTATGCATAAAATTAGAAGGAATGCACATTTGATTGTATGCATGAGAGGAGATGATGTTAATGCTAGCACCACCATCAATCATGATGCGTCGTATGTGTATGTTATCGATATAGACGGAAATGAAAAGGGTGGGATCAGGGTCATCTAACTGGAGAGGTACAATCTCCTCATCAGAGAAGCTAAGGGTGGAAACTTGAGGAGTGGGCATGGGGGTAGAAGAAGGAGATGATTTGGTAAGCGAGGCCACGTGGTGAGGGGTGATAATGGAGGCCACTGGTGTGGGTTCATTGGGTAAAACTTCAATGGATTGTAAAACCTCAATAAGGGCTTGTCTATGAGATTTAGAAGTTTCGACGAGATCATACAAAGACATATTTAGAGGGGACTAATGTAATTATTTTATCATTACATGATGGGTGACCCCATCAGAGATAGGGTATGTAGGTCCTCGAATGGTGATTTTGGGTGTGGGTGCAGATGGTATATCGGGCACGGGGTTGGTTGATGGGCTGGTTGCTTTTTCTTTTCCTTTGTCTTTCTGAGCGTGGGTGGCAATGTGAACCATGTTAATCTGAGGGGAGGCGGATGGAGAGGGTGTGTCATGAAAGGTATAATGACATCAGGGACAAAACCCTAGCAGTGGATAAGATCCTTGCGAAATGATTAGGGTGCACTAACATTTAGGCAGAGGTTTGGCTAGCTCTCTTATACAGACCATGTTGATCTCAAATTTTGGAGGTGGATAAAATGGTTGTGGGGGTGGAGATATTGGTCACTAAATGGTTAATGGAAGAGGATGTGGGGAGATTGGTGAAGGTGGAATAGGGTCCTCATCTAGAAGATCATCATCGTCAAAATTTTCTTCAGGAGGACATGATTGGAGAAGAGCAGTTTTTAGGGCCTTGCAACCTTCTACGTTATGTACTGGCACACGATGATAGGCACAAATCTTGGTTTCATGAAACCCTTTTGGTTTGGTTTTGAGAGGATTGTAAGGTTAGAGTGGCAATAATGTGATGACGGAAGTCTTTAAGAGATTGGTTAAAATGTTGGCGTAGGACCCTGCTAACGAATCGCAATGGGACGTGAGAGTGGGTTTTGGTAAGGGTGTGGATAATTGTGAGGGAAGAGTTTTTATAGGAGGAATGGGTTGGCCCACTGGTTTGGTAAGTGGTATTGTCTTAGGTTTTGATGGCATCAATTTGGGTAAATGTGTGGTAGAATAACTAGCACTGGAAGGTTTTGTTGGTTTGAATACCTTATTGGAGGGTAATGGGTTCTTATCTTTGGGTTGCACCTTCTTGGGTAAAGGTGACATGGGAGTATGGGATGCAGAAGGGAAAGTAGATGGTGGAAGAGGATGGGTTACCCATAAGGACAACTGAGTTACAGTGGAAGTGGTTGGTTGAGGTTGGGTGGATGGTATGGGTTGAAGTCGTATAGGTAAAGTTGAGGGGATAATAACTGGTGGAGGTATAGGTGGTAAGAAGTGCACGGTGAGGGTGAGGGTGTTTAGTTTTTGGGTGAATGAAGTGTAATGAAGGCTCATGATTCAGTAGTAGGTTTTTTAGCTTTTGAATTTCCTTGGGTAGGATACTATTTGATCAGGGTTGATGGATGGGGCCCTAGGATGGACGGAAAGGGGGAAGGTGACAAAGGTGTGGTGGGCGAGACCGGTGTATGTGGCCTAGAAGGTTGGGTCTTCTTTTTAGGCAGAGGGATAATGTTGGTGTGGGTTTGGGAAGATGTGGCTAAGTCCAATTTGACAGGTGGGTGAGTAAGGCTTGATGTCAGCATGACACCCAAGGTAGTGATGGGTAGGTTTTGAGGTCTTGGAATGGTTTTAGTTATGGGTAAAGGTTTGGATGTAGGTAGAGATGATGAAGAAGAATTCATTTCAATAGGCATGGTCAATGTCGATCTGATTGCTGAAAATACCTTTAGGTAGATCATGGAAGTATCCTCAGGAAACATTTGCATTTGGGTCAAAAAGGGGAGTTGAAGACGTCCCCAGAGCATGGAATTATCAATGTAATCCAAGCGATCGGCCAGCCATGAAAATGGGACTATTGAAGAAGAAGATGGAGTTGGTTTGGTGGCAATCCCTGTAAAATAGGTCTGCAAGACAGGGAATTGGCTAGCCTCAGACTTTGTAGGTAAAAAAGATGAGATCATGTCAATGGGGTCCTGGGATGCCAAGGGAGAACTGCCCCCAACAGGTAGTGGAATGTTTGGTGAGTCTCCCATGGGTAGGAGAGATAATAGTGGGGTGAGGTAGACTTCTTCCTTGGTGGAGGAGAAGATGATGATGATTCTCCTGTGGATGAGAGATTTAAAAGTGTTGACTTCTCGGTAGGTTGTGAGGTAGATGATGGAATGACATTAGTAGAAAGTGTGGGTTCCTCCATGGGTGAAGGAAGAGATGAAGGGAACTCCTCTAGGGGTGAAGGAGTGGAAGAGGTATGCTCCTTTATGGGTAGAGGAGCTTGTGCCATAATTTCCTCAATAGACAAAATAGGTGGGATTTGAGGAATGGTCAATACGATATCAAAAACCGCGTAGACTTCATGGACATTTTTTTTTTTCATGAAGGTTCACTATTTTGATTAGACAAAGGTTATGGTTATGGAACGCATTTTTAAAGATGTGTAAATTTTGATTTGTCAGTGCGTTCGGGTTGTCCACGATGAGGTCTCCATTATCTATCATCTCTTGGACAATGTTCTTAAAATTTATGTAATTACCATCACTATGGCCTTTGATGCAATGGTAATTATAGTAGTCGTGTTATTTATACCATGCAGGCATAGGAAGGATAGGATCAAAACCTATGTGAGTTTTTATGGGAGGAAGTGTAATGGCTCCATCTTTAAGAAGCTTTTCCAAGACCGAAGAATAGGGCTCTCCAATTGAAGTGTACTTCTACTGCTCCCACCGGAGCTGAAAGGCCTGGATAGGGGAAAGATTGGAAGAAGGTTGGGCTTGATTAGAAGGATGAGGTGGACCTACCTTGAGGACTACCGCGTTGGCAGATCCTTTGGCCTTTGAATAGTTATTTTGAGGTTTTGAAGATGAAGAAGAATCGTTTAATTTGAACATGGGCGTTCTTGTTTTGTAATTGGATTTTCTTTTCTTTAATGGCACAAATTTCTAGACTTTCATGCCATGGTGAATGCTTCGTCGAAACGTTTGTTTGTACCTGTAGAGTTGGTGAGATGTGTTTGGCACAAGCTCTAGTGAACAACTCAATAAGCTCAGTTTGAGGTAGTTGGAATGTCAATTGGTTGATAAGACTCCACCAGTGGGAAACAAAATCTGTGATAGATTCATCTTCATATTGTCATGTCGAATAAGGTCAGTCATGGTGACCTTCTTGACTACATTGATCAAGAAGTGGTCTAGGAATGCCTGAGCCACTTAGTTGAAGGAGTAGATGGAATTCCTAGGTAAATTGTTGTACCAATCTAAGGTGGGTCCTGTTAGGGACATGGGAAATGTTTGCAAGAGAAAAAAATCATTGTGGGAAATTAGGTAGCACCCATGCTTGAATGACCACAAATGCTATTATGGGTCCTCTTTACTATTAAAATGGTTGAATTTAGGCATTTCCCAATACACATGATATGTGCAAATAGGAATGGATGGATGAATAGGCTCATTACATATTTCTTCATAGGTCAGGGAGTTACGGGAGTCAAAAACCAATGCTTCTAATGTCTACATCTTTTCCATCATCATCCTAATGAGGTCATTTGTGGGTTGTGAGGAATGGGTGCCTCCCGCAGTAAAGGGAGGTTGATAATGGGTGTATGATGTAGATGGCATCTCAGTACATGAGGGTGTGGAATATGAAAACTACGAAGGGGGTATAGATACAGGTGGAATGTACCCTGAATAAGTGACAGATGAGATTGGGGGTTGTTGGTGATGCGTGTAAATAGGTGGGGTGGTCACAACAACTCTCATGGTAATGGGTGGTAGAGAGTGAGGGATAGAAAGAACCAAATTTTGGAAAGGGGTGTGGGTTTTCGACACTCGAGTTGGTTGTGATGCCAGTGGTACATACGAGGAAAAGGGGGAAGATGAGGCTATGCTCAAGGCATTCGGTGAAGGAATGGTTGATTCCACGGGTGAAATATACGTCGTTGGGGCAGTAGTTATGGAAAAGGTGGAACCTAACTGAGAGACCACAGGGGGTGATGCGGATGAGGGCAGCGCCGAACTAGTGGTAGTTGATGCAGAAGTGGGTGCGAGGGAAGGAGGGATAGATACGGGTATGTCATATATTAACTGTCCTAAGGAGTCTTGGGTAGATGAGTGGGCAAGATAGTATTGTAGGGTCACAGGATTCTGATCAAGGAGTCTTGTGAACTCCTCATCACCAGTAGCAATGGGGATAAGCTGAGTCAGATCCATAGGTGACAGGATGGATGGTGATGATGGACTAGGTGGGAGTGGTTGATGGCTGGTGTGAAATACAAGGGTGTTAGTTTGGTTATGAGTCAACACCATGTGAATTAGTGTTGACCTGGTAAGACTGTATTCTGTAAATGACATAAAAAATAGCAGAAGTGGGGAAAGACAAAGTCTGGGGGTAAATCTAGTAAGTGTTTTGATTAAAAATCAAACATAGAAACCTACGATGGTCAGTATGACTGATGATGGTTGAAGGATGATGGTTATGATAACCAATACTGGTCACCTATGGAAAGTACCAGTTTCAGTAAATGAAACAAAATTGATGACTGAAACTATACCACTGTCACTATGAACTAAGTACCAGTTTCAGAATGTTAGGTGATATGATGGTGTCTTAAGGACCAAAAAGTAGAAAAGAATAGGTGATGAAGGTTGTTGTAGGTAAAATAACCAAAATAGCCAGAAGTTGACACCAGTTGGGTAAACTGATGAATGGTTCAGATGAAACCAACGACGGTCACTGGAAATGGTTACTGTGAAATGAGAAGAAATGAAGAAAAATGGATGTTTGTGAATTAAAACTAGATAAAGGATCAGCCCAAAAATATGAGAATGACCAAATAACGTTCTTGACACACTCATAAATAACCATAATACTCCAGCTATGATGGGGAGTGCCAAAGGAAGAAGAAAAATAGAGAATCGTAACTCACACCTCAAAACACAAGTCAAGAACAAAGCTAAGAAAAACACGTAATCCTAAAAGTGAATTTATGTTTGTTTTAGCTTATGCTATTTAGACTGACTTGTGAATTTAGAACAAAGTTTTTGGTTGGGAAGGCATCCTACGAAGAAGGAAATGTAAAAGGTGAGGTTTCAGGTTATGTTATGGCAAGGGCGGTCCTTTCTCTGAGGTGATGACTGGACAGAGATAACCAGCTCGGTGCCCATTGTCAATCCTTTGATCGTGTGATCATTGACAGCTTATTTCGGGTGGGATGTTTTTTAAGAATATGTGTATATTCAAATTTGTTCAGTTTGGAAAAGAGAGAGAAGAGAGAAATGTAATTTCTACAGTTCAATTGTGTCAACCATCAGTTGGGCATGACTTCCAGCATATAGGTTGCCCTCATTTTTAAATGTGAGCTAATAATGTAGCATAAAAGGATGAAATGCAACAAGATTTTAAACCCAAATCCACAAATTATATTCGATGAGAGAAATAATGAATAGGAAAGAGTATGTCTTTCACTAATGCAATACAAAATAAAAAGAAGTGTTCTTTTTAATCCAAACTACGAGTGTCACTGAGACAGATAGGAGAAGAAGAATGTTTCCAAGGGAGAAGATTTAATGTGAAATATCTTTCAAAAAGAAATAAACAAAAAATGATTCCCTAAGAATGAACAATTCAAAGAACCCAAATGGGTCCCACTAGGTGTGCCAAAATGTTTCACCGAATAGTGTGCATACATAAGAGAAAAATAGATAAGGTAAAGGTGAGGAGGAATACCTGTGAGTGAAGGTGGAAGGTAGAGTGTGCAAGTTTTGATTTCCTGAACCAATGCTAATTGCGAGAAATTCATTTTTTCTAGGAGGAACTACCTTCGAATACAAAAAATACCACACAAGAAATATTAAACAATATATGTCAATGGACTGCCTAATGTATGCTAGATCTGGGAAGTGTGATACTTCCTATATGGTTGTCAATCCACTGTTTAAAACAACTTAATGCAAGGAATAATATGAACTAATAATTTCCTACTGTAGTTGATATGATTTAGGTGTCTCATTCAAGTACAATAAACAAATCTAATCTAACAGGCTAGGTTATGATCAGATCTGGAAGTCAGACAAGTAAATAAAGTGGTTGGGACAGGTCAGGGTCAAGCTTTAGGTGATTTGGGTTGTTTGGGTGAAAGGTATGAGGTTACTTTTATAGGCAGGTTTTCCAGACATAGAGATCGACGTTAGTATGGTATGACTGATGTCGGTTAAGGGGAAACCGATGACAGTTCAGGTTAACCAGCATCGGTAGGTTTGGGTTGATGAAAACTTAGTGAAGGTGGGTTTTGGTGATTCTCTTAGATTTCCTAGAGAATGAACAGATAATGAGGAGGTAGATGGAAATGCTAGGGATAGTTAGAGGTTTCTTGAGTCAGGTATGGGGGGTTAAAAGGTTGTAGGTGATGGGATTGAGGGATTTGCAGGAGGGTGAGAGATGATGGGATGTAAGGGAGAATAGAACTCTCCAACATATATGAAGAAACTAATCTAAATAAATATGGGAAGGTGCAGATCTAAAGGTACTTACTGGTGTTTTTCATACCTAGTTGTTGGATGGAGGTGATGGTTGATCCATGGAACTGGTGGTCGAACCCGCAGTTGTGCTTCCCTAAATGTTTCCATTCAGTGTTTGGTTGTTGTTTCAGGGTGTCTGGGTGTGTAGGAGTGCTCTGGTGCGTGCTTGCAAGAAGATCTATCTTCTCCAAGACTTGAATAATTCTTCTTACCTCACAAACAAGGTTACCAAAGTGGATATATGGTAACCAACGACAGTTTAGGGTGACCGGCATCAGTTTTGGGTTTACCGGCATTGGTTAAGGTGGGAAATCCTAGGTTTGCTAAAATGATAGATCTTGGCAATCTTTTTGGCCATCTCTTTCCATTCTTATGGGTCAAAACGAAATGTTGTGCTTAGATAAAAGGGAATGTGGATAGAGGAAGAATGTGCATGTGATTCTAGGGTTGCACTAAGTCTTAGTTAATTAAGGTAGGTAGGACTAAGTCTTAGTTAGTTATGGTGAGTGGATATTGAGTCCTAATAAATGGGAAACATGCTAAGAATAGGTTTATGATGAGGTTTCTAGGTGAGGTGGTGGGGTGAGGTGTCTAGGTGAGGTGGAAATTAGTTTAACTAAGGTAATTAAATAATGAATATTTTGAGCATGGGTATTAATTTAATTATGGGTAATTAAATTAATATACATGTGGGGTGAAGGGGAGTGTGACCTAAATTTTGTATCTACAACAGGAGACTTATTCTGGTAGATGTAAGTACTTGTGCCCACGCCTGACTCATGTACCCCTACTGTCTGCATTGTCTACGTGCTCGACACCTTTTTCTCAGGAGCCTCTCCTTTGTCTCTTTTTTTTACACAACCTTCTTCTACGCGGTGGGGTCCTCAGGGATGGAGACATCATCTTCAATATAAGTTCCCTTTTTATACTTAGGCCTTTTGTAGAAATACACCCTCGTTGTTTTCCTCCCTGCAATAGGTAATGTTACTGGTTTTAACATGTGCACGTAATGGGGGACATACTTCTCCACATAGGAACGCTTCTTGAGGTATATTAGTTACCTACACAACTCACGGTAGTATTGATTTACTGAACTTTGATCAAATATGAGTTTCTTACCTCTTTGAAATGATTGACCCCGGCCTAGAAGTACTACTTTATGAAGGAGAAAGGAAACTTACACAAAGGACTCTTAGTGCCATCTACCAAATTAAATTTTTTGATGCAAAACTATTGGTATACAGAGAACACAACTTCTCTTGCACTAATGAGGGTAACTTCTTGGGTATTCTCCATTCATCCATAAATGCATTGCACATCAACTTATACCACTTTTCTAGGTGTGCCTTATGAGTGATCTTCATGGCATCATAGGTATACTATTCAAACCTCTTAGCAGGTGAGGGGTCCTCATCTGGGTATTCCCAAACAAACTTATATGGCCCATTCGGAACTCCAATCTTTAAAAAGACAATGGTGAGGAGGACATTACCAAACATGATCTTCTCTTTGTCGCATGTGGTGTCTATGATCTCATCTACAATGAAATATGAGAGGTTATAGATGGTTCCCTTTAATATCTTATGGAACACATTCAACCAAGCCTTGTTGATATGTGTCCATCTCTCTTTCCCATTCAAATTTTTAACCAAGTGTACGATCATCCTCATCATCGGATCAGTAATTACAAAAATGTCAAAGTAGCGCGAACCCTTGTTGTAGTCATAAGCCTCAATGGTCTTCGTAATGGCGTCATTTTCTTCCAAGTCATCGTCCAATGAATCTCCTTCACAAAGAAGGTCGGTGAACTTAGAAATTAGCTGGGGGGTTATGCACATCCTTAGACTTGTGAAAAATAAGTGGTCTTCATGCACACGCAATATCAACCATTGGTAAAGTCACTCGGGCTTTCCGAAATAGGGAAACTCGTAGAGTTACAACAACCCAACATTCTCCATTTTTACCTTTACCTCATCGTCATAGATGGGCATTCCATCTGGTGTCCTCTTCTCTATAGGGTGAACCAATTCTAGTGTCATTTCATTCTCTTTGGTGCTCGTTCTATGGTTGTAATCACTGATGGCCATCTTCCTAACGTGAGACACCCATTCTTTACCAAGCAATATGTCATCTAGGTACTGCATTTCCACGTACCATTCTTCATTGAAACTGGTAGAGACGGATTTATTTCCCTTTCCCTAGCCCTTCTTTGGTGAAACATTTGTTACTTTCCTTGGTGTCATTCCTTTCTCGAGTCCTTAAAAATTCTTCCTCTCTCCTGGTCCTGGCTCTTCTCAACTTTACAGCTCCACTCCTTTACGAAAATTCCTTGAAACCTCATGCCCTAGCTATGGAGCCCTAACCTAGAAAACCCTTTTTCCACAAGATGGCATAACACCTGGGGGATTATTCCATACAACCTTCTCTGTTTACACCCATGTACTTATTTCCACTTTGGTTCACCGATCAAACTAGCTATGCAAGAAAATCTTCACAACTCTTCTCAAACTTTCTTCACAAGGATTTCCTGGTTCATAATAGCTCTTTGATAACTTAAAATGTAAAGTAGAAAATAATGCACCCATGATCTTCTATTTATAAATTTTTCTCTTCTCTGCAATAAATGTCATACCACCTACCAATGTACTTTCACAATAGCGGCAGATTTTTTCCAACGCCAATCTTCAGTGATTTTCCTCCACGCTCAAACCTACACGAACACTTCTACAACCTTCTAGCGCGTAACTACATTGACCATAGAATTATTTACACTTTCTCCCACACTGAATTCAATTCTTCCTCTATTTCTTGGACCAAGTTCTTTTCGCTACCTACCTCATGTTGCTCATATGCTTTTTATTCTTGTACATGGTTTCTCAAATCCTTTTGACACCAACCTTCTTTATGTTCACCTTTTCCAAGCATGATCTTCCAATCCATGTGTTTTTTTATTTTTTCAACCCGGGCTATCCACAACCATAGCTTCTAGCACTTGTCACATCACTCCACCCCACACTAAAATTGTTGTGTAGTCCTCTATGCATAGAAATTTTTTTGAGAATAATAAGTGACTACTAGCACACAAATGTGCACAAAACAAAGCAACAAGAAAGGGAAACACAAAGAAAGGAAAGTGCATCAAAGAAAAACCTAGGCTAACTAGAAATACTACCTTATTCACAAACACAAAGAAGACTTATTTATAGTAGGGCTTCAGCCTACTCCCATTGAAATGGTCTGGAAACCATGTTCCATCCAGCGCTTGTAATAGGAAAGCACCTAAATCAATTATATAAGATACAATGTACAGGCCCATCCAATGGACTTTGAATTTCCCATGATGGCAAAGAAACTTTGAATCATACAATAGAACCATTTTTCCAGCCTCAAACTACTTGTTCTTTATGTGTCTATCATGTCATGCCTTTTTCCTGGCTTTTTCTATTTTCTGACTCCAGTGAGCAATAGCCCGCCTCTCATGTAATTACATCAACTTATCAATCCTCTCCTCAAACAAATGTTCATCATCTAACCCTCATGTGTGTGCTATACATAGCAATGGTAACATGAATTCAATAGGTAACATAGCTTCTGCGCCAAACACCAATTGAAAAGGTGTCACCTTGTTCAGTCTCTTATAAGTAGTCCGAAATGACCATAATACAACAGAAACTTTGCCATCCCCATCCTTTCTTCCTAGATCACAAATCTTGGTTAACGTATGATACAAAATATTGTTAAATGCCTCAGCAGTCCCATTACATTGTGGGTGATAAGGGGTATTCGTGAGGTGGGCTATCATGAATTCTGCCAATAAGATTCTAACTATCTCATTTAAGAAATGAGTACCCATATCACTTGTTGAGCTCAACAAGCATCCATATATGTTGATTATATTTTCCCACAAGAACCTAGCTATTTTTACCATTGTGTAATCCCTTGTAAACACCGCTTCTTCCCACCTTGTAAGCTAATTTGTGCATGTAATGATATAACATGAACTTGTCCCTCATACGACTAGGGAAATAGGGCTTGCAAATTCAATTGCCCACTTCTCGAGCGGTTGTGCATTGGTAATTGGTCTTAATGGTATTAAATGTCTTTTCCTTGGTTTACCAAGGCATTGGTAGTGGTCACAGGCCTTGTAATACTCAATACAATCTTTGTAAACTATTTCCCACCAAAATTCTGCTATAAGGATCTTACGCATGGTTGCATTCCCAATATAGTGTCCTCCCGTAATTCCCCCATGTGCTTCCTCTATGATTATAGTGTGCTCGTGCTCTAACGCACACCAACGCAAAACCTCATCACGGAGTAGTTTGTATAAGTCTCCACTAATTAGCATGTAGGACGCGACGCATATGGCTAACTATTTCCTTTCTAAAGTCTTCATTCCCTCTGGTGCCACACATGTTTTGAGAAACACAACAATATCTTCCAAGTTAGATGACACATGCCACAATATAAATAATTACACATCTTGAATTGTATCCTCAATGCTTTATGTTTCCTCCCCTGAGTCAATCCTTGATAAATGGTCAGGCCCCAAATTATTCGTACCTGGTTGTACAACAACTGTAAACTCAAACTCTTAAAATAGTAGGACCCACCAGAATATGCGCTCTTGTAGAATGGGATTGTTTACCAAGTACTGTAATGCCATGTGGTCTGTGTAGAATATAAATGGTGTTGCAAATAGATACTGTGTAAATTTGAGCAGTGTGTAGATCATTGACAATGCCTCACGCTCAGTAGTAGTATAGTTTTGTTCTGTTGGAGTTAACTTCCTAATATAAAAACATAAGGGGTGGTCAATAATTCCCTCTCCACATTATGCTATGATTTCTCCAATCGACATCCCTGAAGCATCAAAATATACATGGAATGGCTTATCCCAAGAGGGAAAGTGTAATATGGGCATAGTGATAAGCCTATTCTTCAATGTATCAAATGTCATATGTTTCACCTCTCCCCAATGAAATGTACTTTTTTGTTTCAATAAATTTTCCAATGACATGGAAATCTTGACATACCCCTTAATAAATTTCCTGTAGTACCTCATATGCCCAAGGAATCTGCACATCGCGCTCTAGCTAGTAGGTTCCCTCAATCCCACAATAACAACAACTTTGGCAAGATCCAATAGCCAGCCTTCCTTACATATGATCTTCCCCAACAGGGTTCCAAATAGAGTAACGAAAACACATTTCTTAATGTTGAGGGATATCCTCTACTGTCGACATCTTTCAAACATTAGCCTCAGATTGTCACAATGTTCCCTCACTAATCCATATATTTTCCAATCATCTAGGTAGACTTGTAGAAACTTGTGGATGAAGTTTTGAAACACCTAAAACACAATGCATGAAAAACACAACATGCGTGTTCTTCAGTCCAAAAGGCATGACCATGTAGGAAAAACTTCCCCATTCAGTGGTGAATTTTTTATTTTCTTGGTCCTCCTTTACAATTCTAACCTGATGATATCCTAAGAATTCATTTGTGAAAGAATAGATTTCAAACCTAACTACTCCTTCTAGGATCTCCTCAGTGAAGGGGGTTGGAAAAGGGTCAATGGCACCTATAAAATTATAATCTCGATAATCAACACAAATCCTTATCCTTCCATCCTTCTTAATGTTGATGATCATTGGACTTATCCATTTTGATTCTTCAACATCCTCAGTGATGCCTAATGCGTCAATCTCCTCCTTGACTTTGACATGTAGATTTGGATTCATTCGATAAGGTCTCTTCTAAATTGGGTGTGCACCTTCCTTTAAATTGATCTTCATTTCCCCCAAGGAGTGGTGAACTCCTTTAAGCTCGTAGTGCCTACGTGGAAATAAATCGTAAAATTTGTGCAACAAATCAATAATCTTTGAAACCTCCTTTTCTGTCTAGTAATCTCCAATATTAGCCTCCTTAGGTTCCACCTCTGAACCAATGTTAACCTTCTTGGTTTGCAAGGGTTCATGGTAGGCACACTTGCTCATCAGTACTATCCATAACCTCGCGCATACCCATAGTATGGTTAACATCTAATTTTTCCACCTCTTCACCATTAATCACATAAACCAACTTTCCTTTCTCTTTTTCCATGTATGCGCACTCAAGTTGTATCTCCTATGATTATTCCTCATCAAAGTGTGCTTCTAATCTAGGTTCACCCAATAATTCCAGTATTCTATCCTCCATCATGGCACTATATCCAATAGTTAGGTGATTGACAACCTATAGCTCCTCATCCACCAATGGCTTAGTACTATGATATTCAAAATCTTGAAGGATATCATTCGTCAAATCCTGTCTGACGGCACATCTCTAAGATAATGTACCATGCACGCATGTAGCCTTGTGAGGTGGATTAAAGCTTATGCACCCATAAATAAGGTGGAAGGGCTTCTGTACCTTTCATCCAAGCCTTCTCACATGGTTGGATGTGAAACAAGGTAGGTTCCTTCCCATGATAATATTGAATAATAGTAGGTGCATTACTTCAGATAAACCTAATAGATAATTGGACTCTCACCTTGCACCACTCTAGAAGGTTCCCGAGTAAGGTATAGCTAAGCATCCTTCTCCTTTCGGTCTCACATCTCCACTGGGTCTCCATTTCTCACAGGAAAACATCAGGGTCGGCTCCCCCAGTATAACTTGGCAACTTCTTTCCTCTTATACACCTGACTAAGCACTCCTTTATTACTCTTGACACAGAGCC
Source organism: Taxus chinensis (assembly GCA_019776745.2). NCBI lineage: Eukaryota > Viridiplantae > Streptophyta > Pinopsida > Cupressales > Taxaceae > Taxus > Taxus chinensis. Next base: position 188,148,207 of record CM034155.1, on the reverse strand, counting down.
TCTTAATTTCCTTACAAATAAATCATATGTCCCGTGCACCCAATTTTCTCATGCCACACTAGTTGTATCACTTATAGATTAAGTGTCTTGTCACTGAATAATGACTTCTTTTTTTAGTTGCACAACCTCAGGGTCCCTGATAGTGCGCACATAAATTATTTCTAGGTCTTCTCATAAAGGTTCAGTATAGGGCATTGACTTTCCATCTGTCAAAGGAATGATAACATGTTCTTATTTTTTCTCAAAAATTATATACCCCTTATCGAAACGTAAGTCAACATTTTTCTTATAGCACCAGGGGTTCCCAAGTAATGCTAGAAAGTTGTCTGCCTCAACAAACACTAAGACTTCGAAGTCTCCAGTGAATTTCACCCCTTGCATAGTGATATCAGCATCCTTAAAACACCAATGGGCATTTCCTTTGTCTTATTAATCATATACAACACATTTGAAGATGGTTGTGGTGGGGGCCTTCCCATTTGATTCCAGGACTCCAGGGTGAGAACATTAACTTCCACGCCTGTGTCAGTCATAATATTACTTAGGAGCCATCCATCAAAAACTAAATTTAAGGTAATCTCCTTATCATAGTCAATGATTTAGGGAGGAAGGTTAACATGCAAAACCTGCCTCTTGTGCTCTCCTCCAGAACTTTTTATCTTATCTCTCACCAGTACAAGTTCTAACTCTGACTCACGTGCCATTCTAGGAATTCACTATTGATCAACACACTTTATGTTTGCCATCTTAGTGCCCTTATCCTTCCACTACTTCTAGCTCATGTGTTCAAATAATTTCGGGCACTCCTCATACTTGTGCTTCTTTCTACACTAAGAGCACTATAACATATCGGGGCATTCACACTTATAGTGTTCCATAGACCCACAGTTGTAACAAGTTCCACGTGGGAACTCACTTCTTCCATGTAGTCATTTTTCATGAACCCTTACCTACTAACTTTCTAACCCCGTGCACACCGGCCCATCACCTACCAAGCATTGGGCACTCACCCAAGGTACGCTGCAAGTGCCGAGCCCCTCCTTTATGTGAGAATTGTGAGAAGATCTTGCCATTGTTAGAAGGATTAGTCGCAGAGAAGTAGATATTCACTTAAAATCACAACATGAGCTATCAAATCCTTATACCCATGCATGGAAATGAGAGAAACAACACAACATGGATTATGAAGAACAAATCTGATTCATAATATGAAGAAATGACACTAGGGTTTTCACCCATGAACAAGATATCTAGAACAAATATATATATATATATATATATATATATATATATATATATATTGATCAAGAGTGCTAAATAACCACATTACATTCAAAAGGCCATGTCAAACTGAATATAGTAATTACCAAAGATCCAGCCAATACAATATATGTTAAAACCAAAAATCTAACTCATATATCAGGAGTCCTAGTTATGCCCCTTATTACATATATTTTACAGACCCATCCCTTAGATATGATGACCTTCTTGCAATTCTTGAAAATAAACCCTAGGGCCTCCTAATGCTTTCTGCAAGCCCTTCTTCCATGTATATGTTTATCCATAAACCTTTGTGTTTCTTCTTCTACCTGAGCAATGTCTTCTTATAGCTCTAGTACCCACAACCATGCATTCCCTTAGGAGCAGATCCATGCCAAGTGTCAATGTGGTCCTCCAATGGTGCATGCTCATCCTCTTGCTACCCGACCATCTCTATATGATAGGTTCAAGAATACTCCATGCCTTATTATTCTTGAGTAGATTACATGCCAAGTGTTCCATGTGGTCCTATCCACTCAACATGCCTTATCCTCCAATGGTGCATGCTCATCCTATTCCACCCTCCACCTTATGTAATGATGTCTTCCTAGGAATATTCCTATATGGAATATCATTTTCTTGACCTAAGGTTCTAGGCTAGCACCTTATCCACTCAACATGCCTAGTCAGGTCAAATTTTTCCTCAAGTGCCTCCAGAACATCAAATATGGCTAAGTCCTTAGATCCTGATGTATTTCTCCCCATGCACACCCTGGTCTCTCCTAAACCCTTCTTAAAACTTTTGTCCTGCGTGCTTCTCCCCATGCATGCCCTTAACTTTATTGTTCCTACGTGTGCATGCCCATTTTGGTACTTATCCAATAATTTGGGGCCCAACATCACCCCACACTAAGCTTGTTCTCCATCCTCAGAAACATCCTGCTTCCCCAAAGAATAAATAATGGTGGGACTCAGATAATTTTAATGAATAATGAAAGAATGGAAGAATGGAAGAATGGAGGAATGGGAAAATATGCTATTGCTATAAGAGGAGTGGGAACTCCTTCCTCATTTTTGCCTCAATCTTCTCCCAGGCATTCACTTCACCTTGCGCATGTTGGAGTAGGTCACCCACTAGAGTGCTCACCTCTTCAAAGTTCAATTCATCACCCTTAGCATTTAGTGTATCTATAATCCCTTCCAGCTGCTTGCTAAGGTCATCTAGCACATCCATTCTACGAGTGACCTGGGGGTATAGTTCCTTAAGCCAATTTTTAACCAAACCTCACAAGGTTTCGATTGCTTCCATTTCTTCTCAACTTTGGCTAGGATTTTATCCCACTCTGCCCTGTTTCCTTTGTTCTTTTCTTGGAATTCTTTTATATTTTCCTCATGTGTAGCAACTAGTATACTTGTTACCTTGTCTCTATCATAGTTGTTATCATATACAACCTCATCCATTCACGCGGTGGTCTTCACAGCAGAAAGGAGCTCGGAATAATGAGATTTATTATCTCCCTGATCTTTAACCTTCTCTTCCTCCTTATAGCATGCCAATTCCTCTTCTACTGATTCTAGTGCGAGTGAACACCTTTCCATGGTAAGGATGTGGGTTAAGTCTTCCAAGCATTTTAAGGTTGACTCATATTTCTGCTCATGCGGGGCCAAGTTTGGATGCTTCAAGATAATGATAGCTATAATCATCTCTATCATTTTGTAGACCTCATGTAGCTTCACATTTTCCTCCCTTAATTTGCATCTTAACTGTGTGTTGATCAGCTCCTCCTGATTTATATCCTTTCTCTTCTCAATGATCTCTTCATTCTTCTTCTCCAGCTCCTCCTCCAAAACCCTTACTCTATCATTCCTCCCAAAGAGTCTCGCCTCAACCTCTACTGACACCTTGTTGAGTGTGTTGTAAACTTGCTCATCAGATAATTGTTGAGCATTTATCAGAGGGTTCACTCCCTTGGTCTTTGGTACCTTCATCAACGCCCCTTTGTTGACCTCAAACTTGGGCTCATCAACATGGGACTCAAAATCCCAAGATAGCATCTTCCTCATTCATGGGTACACACCTTCTTCTTTGAATGAAGACCATGTAAGGAGTTGGTCTGTAGGCATGATACTCTGGAAGCACATGCGCAGTAACTTACTATGATCATTAATGTAACCATTCCTTACTCCTGAGCACTACCACACTCTTTCCTCCTATGCGTGCTGCCTTTGGAAAGCTTACTGCTAAGTTGGGATCTCTGCCCATGCTCCCATACTCCTTTGCTACACTCTCCTCCTCTATCTCTTTGAGTATTTTGTCAGCGTTGCACTCCACCTCCTGCTCCACCAAGTCCTTTATTATGCCCACTACTTCCCTTTCCACTGCCTCCTCTATTTTCTCCTTGGTGAGGCTTGGGGTCCTTTGATCCTTAGTGTTTACCTCCTCACTTCCCCCCTTTCCATGAGCATCTCCTTCCTCATCCTTTTCCTCATTTCCTTCCTCCTCCAAGTCATGTACATCATACACAGGATGGTCCTGAGCCTCTTCATGCTCATCATCATCCTTCTCACCTCTGTAGGCTTCCAGGCTCTTTGTTTCTTCTGAGTCCATCTCCTCCGCTACCTCTCTCTTCTTCCTAACTAGCAACTCTAGTATAGGGGATTCTTCCTCCTCATTTTCTTCAAGTGGGTGACTCCTTCCTTGTTGAGTCTTCTTTTGGAAGGGGATCTTCTTGATCTGGCAACCTCTTCCTTAGGTGTCTTTTCATTTTCCTCAACAAGGGACTTATTCTTTCGAGCATATGTGCTCGGCTTCATGCTTGACTCCTGCGCACCAACAAATTGCATTGTTTTAACACTTGGTGCATTTTTCTCTGGTGCCTCCTCTCTCTCCCTCTTCCTTGGTGTGGACTTCTTCCTCATAATGGGGTCTTCTGGGATGGAGACATCATTCTCCATGTAGGTTCCTTTCTCATACTTGGGCCTAATGCATCAGGTATACCCTCGTTGTGGTCCTTCCAGTAATTGGTAGCATCACAGGTTTTATCATATGTACCTCATGGGAGACATACTTCTCCACATAAGTGTGCTTCTTGGGGTATACTAGCTTTCTGCACAGCTCGTGGTGGTCTTGGTCCATCTCATTGAGGTTGAACCTTAGTCTTTTAGCCTCCTTGAAGTGATTGAACCCAAATTGGAAATATTGTGTAGTGAAGGAGAATGGAAGTTTACACCATGGGCTCTTAGTCCCTTCTGATAGAGTGAACCTGCCAATGCAAAATTGTTGGTATATAGACAAACTCATCTTCTCCTTACACTAGCACTGGAAATTGTTCAAGTATCCTCCACTTAGCCCCAAACGTGTCGTGCATTCGCTTGTATACCATTTTTCCAGGTGCACCTTGGGGGCGGCTGTCATTGTGTCACAAGTACACTTCTCAAATCTCTTGGTCGGGGAGGGGTTCTCATCTTGGGTACTCCCATACAAATTTGTTTGGCCCATCGGCACTCCAATTTCTGAAAACACAATGGTAAGGAGGAACATTACCAAACATGATCTTCTCCCCATCGCATACGACACTAATGATCTCCTCTGCTATGAAGGCGGATGGGTTATAGATAGTTACCTCTAAAAATTTTGGCACACATTCAACCAGGCCTTGTTGATTTGTGTCCATCTCTCCTATCCATTCAACTTGGTTACTAAGCGCATGAACATCCTCATCACACGGTCAGAAATTTCACAGAAATGTCAAAGTATCGTGAGACCCCTTCTTATAGTCATATGCCTCCATAGTTTTCTTTATGGCCTCTTTTTCCTCTAATTCATCATCAAATGAATCTCCCTTCGTAGTAAGACCAGTGAATTTAAAGATCAGTTGGGGAGTTATCCTCATCCTTCACCCCACAAAGTAGAAATGGTCTTCATGCATACATGACACCAACCATTGGTACAACTACTCAAGTTTACCAAAATAGGGCAACTCATATAGTTGCAATAATCCAACCTTCTCCATTTTCACCTTGACTTCATCATCATAGATGGGCATTCCATCTAGTGTCCGCTTGTTTGTAGGTCTCACCATTTCCAACACCATTTTTCTCTCTGTGGTGCTTGTTCAATGGTTGTAGTCACTTACACCCATTTTCCTCATGTGAGACACCCACTCTTTTTCGAGCAACACGCCATCTAGGTATTGCATCTCCTCATACCACTCCTCATTGAAACTAGTGGAAACAACATGTTTCCCTTTTCCCTTTCCCTTATTTGGTGAAACAGTTTCCTTCTTTGGTGCCATCTTCTTGTCAGGTTACTAAAAACAAAATCTTCCTTACTCCTCTTCCTCACTCTACTCAAATATGTGGCTTACCTTCACAAAAAATCCCTTTACTCCCGTGCCCTAGTTACAGAACCTTAACCTGGAGACAATCCTTCCATAAGATGACATACTCTCTTGAAATATTCTTCCCTATGCCCGTGTAATTCTTCCACTCTAGTTCACAAATCACACTAGTCATGCACTCAAATTTTCACAAATTTTCCTTCGCACACAATCTTCTTCACAGATGCCCTAGTTCACAAGAGATCTTTGATATTGTAATTTCAAGGTAAAGAATAATGTGCCGAACCTTCTACTTATATCTTTTTCTCATCTCCCACAATAAATTCTATGCCACCTACCAACATACTTTTGCAATAAAGGTGTAGGTTTTTTCCACTAAAGCCAACCTTAACCTCTCTTACCCCCATGCCCAATCTTGCAAAAAAAAATCTCTACAACCTTCTGGCATGCAAAAATCCTTACTGATCAAAGATCCTCACATGCACGCTTGTGGCACCGAAGGCACTTCTTCTGTCCTTAACCTGATTTTTTCCCTTACCTACCTCATGTTGTTCCTATGCTTCTCATCCTTTGTATGTGGTCTTTGTAAATTTCTCTTGACACAAAACTCCTTATGTCAACCTTTTCTACGCAATCTCTTCCACACTACGCACCTTCAATTTGGGCCATTGAAACACAACTTCCACTACCAGCTTCAATTTTACTTTGCATTACTCCACCCCACACAAAAATAGATGTGTGGTCCTCTGCACATACATAACCTTTTGAAAATAATAAGTGGCTACCAACGCACAAGGCACGTAAAATAACAACACAAAAGAAAGGAACAAGCAACGAGAAAGGGAAACACAAGGAAAATAAATGCATAAAAGGAAATCCTAGGCTAAATGGCAATACTACCTTATTTATAAACACAAGGAAGACTTATTTATAGTAGGGCTTCAGCCTACTCCCATTGAAATGGCCTGATAACCATGTTCCATCCAGTGCTTGTAACTGGAAAGCACCTGAATCAAGGATGTATGAGATGATATATGGCCCTAACCAATGGAATTTTAGTTTCCCAGGATGGCACAAAAATTTGGAGTCATAAAGCAAGACCATCTACCCAACCTCAAATTGTTTGTTTTTAATATGACGATCATGCCATGCTTTTTGTCATGCCTTTTCAACCTTCTTACTCCACCTTACAAGTGATCACCTTTCATCTAACTACATTAACTTATCCATGCACTCTTGTATTATTTGCTCATCAGCTAACCCTCCTGCGCGCACAATACGCATCAATGGTAGCATAAATTCAACTAGTAACATAGCCTCCACTCCAAATACCAATTAAAATAGTGTGGCCTTGTTCAAGCTATTGTAGGTTGTCCTATATGCCCATAGAATAGATAATACCTTGTCATCCCAATCTTATCTTCCCACATCAGAAATTTTTGTCAACGTGTGAGTCAGAATTTTGTTAAACACCTCAGCAGTTCCATTAGCTTACGGGTGATAGGGGTAGTCTTACGATGGGCCACCATGAACTCTGCCAATAAAATCCTAAATGTTTCATTTAAGAAATGTGTACCCCTATCACTAGTTAAGCTTAAAGGACATCCATACCTGCTGATTATTTTTCCCACAAGAATCTAGCATTTGTCGTTGTTGTGTAATCCCTTGTAAGCACTACCTCCACCCACCTTGTTAAGTAATCAGTGAAAGTGATGATATAGCACAAACCAATCCTTCACGTGGCAGGTGAAATTGGTCCTACAAAATCAATGGCCCACTTTTCAAATGGTTCTTTGTTAGCTATCGGTCTCAAGGGCATTTCATATCCTTCTTCCTAGCTTGTCAAGGCACAAACAATGGTCACAGGCCTTGTAAAACTCAATGTAATCCTAGTAGATGTTTACCCACTAAAACCCTATGAGTAGAATTTTTTCATGTGGTGGCATTCCCTGCATAGTGTCCTCTGCAATCCCACCATGTGCTTCCTCCATGATTTCAACATGCTCATGCTCCAACACACACCAGCGAAAAACCTCGTCATGGCCTAGTTTGTATAAGTCTCCACTGATTAGCATGAAGGGTGAGATGCATATGGATAATTGTTTGCTTTCCAAATTCATCATTCCTTCCAGTGCCACACCTGTTCTGAGAAACATAGCAATATCTTCTAAGTCAGAGGGCACATGCTGAAACCTAAATAGTTGTGTGTTTGGCATAGCATCCTCAATGCTTTGCACTTCCTCCCCTAACTCAAACCTTGACAAATGGTCAGGACCTAAGTTACTCTTTCCTGGTTTTACAACAACTATAAACTCAAATTCTTGAAACAAAAGACCCAAGGACATATGTTCCCTTGCAAAATGGGCTTGTTCACCAAGTAATTCAATGTCATGTGGTCTGTGTAGAATATGAAAGGTGTTGCCAAAATATATTATCTAAATTTTTGTAGCGCGTAGATCATTGATAGTGCTTCATGCTCAGTAGTAGTGTAGTTATGTTCTTCTAGTGTTAACTTCCTGCTAGCAAAACACAAGGGGTGGTCAACAATCCCTTCTCCAGGATGTGCTAAGACTACCCCAATCACCATCCCTGAAGCATCAACATGTACATGGAATGGCTTATCCCAAGAGGGAAAATGTAATATGGGCACAGTGATAAGCCTATTCTTCAATGTATCAAATGTTGTCTGTTGCACCTCTCCCTAGTGAAATGCACTTTTGTGTTTTAGTAACTTCTCCAATGGCGCGGCGATCTTGGCATACCCCTTAATAAATTTTCAGTAGTACCCTGTATGCCCAAGGAATCCATGCACTACGCTCTGGCTAGTAGGCTCCCCCAATCCCACAATAATGGAAAATTTGGCGGGATCCACTAGCAAGCCTTCCTTACATATGATGTGCCCCAACAGGGTTCCAAATGGAGTAGCGAAGAGACACTTCTTGATGTTGAGGGATATGCACAACTACCAACATCTTTCAAACATCAACCGCAAATTGTCACAATGGTCTTTCACTAGTCCATACACCATCCAGTCATCAAGGTAGACCTAAAGGAATTTATGGATAAAATCCTAAAATGCCTAGACCACTATGTGCAAAACACATATAGTGCATTCTTCAGTCCGAAAGGCATGACTGTATAGGAAAAAATTTCCTATTTAGTGGTGAAATTTGTCTTTTCTTGGTCTTCTTTAGCAATTCTAACTTGATGGTATCCTGAGAATCTATCTATGAAGGAATAGATTTCGCGCCCAACTACTCCTTCTAGGATTTCTTCAGATAAAAGGGGTTGGAAAAGGGTCAATGACACATACTACATTTAAGTCCCTGTAGTCAACACATATCCTTATCCTTCCATCCTTTTTAATGCTGATGACCATGGGGCTTACCCATTCTGATTCCTCCATAGCTTCAATGATGCCTGAAGTGATCATTTTTTATATCTCCTCCTTGAATTTGATGCAAAGATTCAAATTCATTCGATAAGGCCTCTTCTGAATTGGGAGCACCCTCCTTTAACTTGATTTTCATTTCTTCCAAGGAATGGTTAATGCCTTTAAGCTCATGGTATCCGTGTGGAAATAAATCCTAAAATTCACACAGTAGATCAATGATCTTCGAAACCTTCTTCTCTGACCAATAGGCTCTAATAGTGGCCTCCTTAGGTTTTTTTTTTGAACCAATGTTAATCTTATTTTTTATGAGGGGTTTATGGTAGGCGTGTGCTTTCTCATCAGCACTATCAATAACTTCGTGCATACCTTCAGTATGGTTAGAATCCAAACTCTCCATCTCTTAGCCATCTATCACATGGACCATCTTTCCCTTCTCTTTCTCCATGCAGGTGTTCTCAAGTTACACCTCTTCTAACTCTTCTTCATCAAAACACAGTTATAAACTAGTTTCACTCAATAACTCTAGTATTCTATCCTCCGCCATGGCACTATCTCCCATCGTAAGGTGCTTAAAAACCTGTAATGCCCTATCCACTGATGGTTTAGTACTCTGATATTCAAAGGCTTAAAGGAGGTTAGCTTTCAACTCTTGCCAAGTCCCTGTGTGATAGTGCATCTCTAAGTGAATATACTATGCGTTCACACAACCTTGTAAGGTGGACTGTGGAATACAACTTATGCACCCATAAAGTAGGTGGTAAGGCCTTCGCACCATTTATCCCTTCTTTTTCACATACTAGGACATGGAATGAGACGGGTTCCTTCCCATGGTTGTCTTGTATGATAGCGGGTGCATTACTTCGGGAAAGCTAATAGAGAACGTGATTCTTACCTCGTGCCACTTTAGAAGGCTATCGTGATGTGTTACCCACCAACGCATTGTGGTCCCGAGTAAGTTATAGCTGAGCATCCCTCTTCTTTCAATCTCATTTTTCAACCGGTTCTCCATCTCTTGTAAGAATACATTAGGGTTAGCCCCTCCAAAGTAACTTGGAAATTGATTTCCTCACAGGCACTTAACTGAGCACATCTTTCTCACTCTCGTATCAGATCCTCTTAACTATCGCCCATTTAACTCATAAGTCTCATGCGCCCAATTGTCACATGCCACACTATTTGTATCACTCATGGACTGAGCATCTTCAAACTGAATAACTCCTTCCATAGGGTAAATCACCTTAGGGTCCCTGAGAGAGTGCACAAATATCTTGTCAAGAAATTATTCTCTCAAAGGCTCAGTAAAGGGTGTTGACTTTCCATCGGTTAAAGGGATAATAACCTATTCTTCCTTGTTCTCAAAGTTTATGTATCCTTTGTTGAACTGTAGGTCAGAATTATTTTTATAACACCAGGGGTGCCCAAGTAATGTTGGAAAGTTTTCTGCCTTGGGTAGCGCCAAGACTTCAAAATCCCTAGTGAACTTTTCCCCTTGGATAGTGATAACAACATCCTTCAAGACACCAATGGGCATTTCCTTTGTCTTTTTATCCATATATAGCACATTCAAGAATGGCTATAATGGGGACCTTCCCATTTGATGCCATGCATCTAGAGAGAGGACATTGAGTTTTGCACCCATGTCAATCATAATATTGCTTAGAAGCCATCCATCCACAACAGCATTCAAGGTAATCTCTTTATCATAGTCAAGGCTGTGGGGAGGAAGGTTAGCATGTATAACCTTCCTTTCACACTCTACTCCAGCACGTGGTACCTTCTCCTATAACCATTCCCCTAGCAAAGGAATGATATTTTCTTGCCTTAACATTTTACATACTTCCCTAACCTTCATCCAGATCCTTCTGTGGAGCCTCAACACTCTTCCTTTGCTCTAACTGCCTTGACTGCTCTTTCAGGCATTGGATCTCCCCTTCTAAGATTTGAATCACATCCATGGTTTCTTGATACACTTATTTTTGATGAGTAGGGTTCAGATACTTCTCGCGCACCACCTCTTCTCTTGTAACTAGCAGTTTCTACCTTGGTATATCCCTTTCACGCGTAGGCTCAGCTCACATCGTAACTAGTATAGGCTCTAGTTCCAACTCATGTGTCACTCTTGGCATCCATTGTGAATCGGCCTTCCTCACACTTACCATTCTGACACCTTTATCTTTCCTGTGTTGTTGGCTCATATGTTCAAATAGCTCTGGACACTCCTCATACTTATGTTTTATTCCACACCAAGAGAATTGTAACAGATCAGGGCATTCGAGCTTATAGTTCTCCGTAGACCCACAATTGTAATAGGTTCCACATGGGAACTCACTTCTTCCCCCGCGGTTACCATGACCATGAAATCCTCCTCTAAAACCTCTTCCATGCTTCCCTCCATCCGTGCACCCTTCATAGTGACGACCATCATCCTTGGAATTATTTGTAAGGCTGGTTTGGCACACACCAATATCAATGGCATCATGTATCTAGTCAATCAACCTATAATCCTTGGTGTCATGAGTAGTAGAGGTGCAAATCTTGCAATAGCAAGACACATTTTTACGGATCACACACTGCAATAGTGGACACCTACTTGCATCATGATCTATATGGTAGATCTCACAGTCCACTTTCATTGCACATACCGATCTCCTAGGGAAACTATCCTTTGTATGCCCCTCTACCTCACAATCCATGCACCATAGGCCACTACAAGTCTCATGCACCAAGTTCGTAGATAGCTTCTCCAAATGCTTCGCCATTGAAATAATCTGAGCTTCAAGAAAAGGGATAACACTGGTATCCATGCTTCCAATAGCCTCAGTGCATAGGGCAGCCTCCAAGGCCTCATGTGGGTCTGTGAAAGTCTTGTGCAAAATATCTCTCCTAAAAGGTGTTATCAACCCTCCAGCAAACCATTGAGCATGCTAGGAAGGATGAATATCATAAGACAATTTTGATAAGAGAGTCTTGAAATGTGTGTCATACTCCCACATGCTCTCTGTCATACCTTGTTGAATCTCCTTCAGTGCTGCTAATGCTCTTTTGTTCAAACTCAGAGGATATGAAATTCAAGCTAAGAAGGCATTCTATAGTGTGGTGTAATCTACCACTGTCTGGTGGGGGTAAAACTTCTGGTACTAACTATGTGTCCATCCCTGCAATGTTGTTGCAAACTGACTTGCTTTCCGTTCTGGGGTAGTGATCCCCTTTGCACACCATAGCATCTCACACTTGTGTAGATGCTCTACAGCATCCTCAACACCTTTATAGTCTGGTAGATGCAAAGACATTTCAAAAAACACTTGCTGAGGTGGTTGAGGTCCTTGCCCACCTAATCCAGAACCTTGATTTCCTTCAGGTGTTACCTCCACCACTAGATCAGATCCACTAGATCCACTAGGTTCTTGTCCCTCCTAACCCACCAGATCCTCTAAGATCTGCCAGGTCCACCAGGTCCTCTAGCTCTTATACCACCAGATCCACCTCTTGTAGCTGGTAACAGGTCCTGAAGTGGTCGCATGCCTAGTGTCCCCAATGTCCCACTGAATTACATGCCAATGTTTGTGATACTGCACCACTACCAAATGTGTGTCCCATGCCACTTCCTAGATGTGATACCCAAAATTTATGTACCTGTACTTTTCCCAAATTTCATTCGAGACAATATTCCTCTAAATACAGGGAATGATTGTGCATCCATAGATGTACTGAATGAGAAATTATATCTCCTAGGTGTAGATCAATCACTCCTACCAATACTAACTGAGTTAGCAATACTTATCTCTTGATTTGGAAGACTAAGCACCAGGGGTTGGTCACCAGGAGGATTCAGATGTGCACTGATGACTCTCCTTTCTCCAAGTGACGAACTCTCATCAGAAGCTAAAGGGGTCTCTCTCTCACATTTTCCAAGATAGGGTAGCATAAATTGCTCATACTCCATGTCCTCTGCGTGAACCTCAATTCATTCTGGCAACATCTACCTCCATAGATCCATCACTCTTACAACCTCATCTTGTCTAGAAAACACTCTTTCACGAGCTTCACTATACTTAAGTCGTCTCTCTTGTCTCTCCTTTTCAGCCGCAATGTCCATCATCTTCCTCCACCCTAGCTTCCTCGCCCAACACTCAGAAGAAGCTTAGCTGGCCATAGGAAATACTTCTAGACTTAGTCTAATGTCTAGGATCTTCATGGCTAGAGGGATAACACACAAAAATGATCCCCTAGGCTCCTTTAAGAACTCAAACTTACCAACCTCGGGATAAGAATACGTAGAAATAGTGTATTCCAAGGTATAACTGGTCAGCACTCTTCTCCACCAATGATCAACAACACATGTACAAGTCAAATTAGTATCATACAGCCTCTAATATTCATCTTGGGTCCACACATGAAATCTATAGTACCAACTTTATCTAGATACATACAGCGAAAGCCATTCATACAACTCTACTAGAAAGTAGCAAAAGAAGTTCTCATATAACTCATGATACAGGTGCTCTTCTACCCATATGAGTGCATCAAACTTAGGTCTAGTACTAAATTTCTGAGAAAACTCATCCTCCGTACTCTTAAACCATGCTTCGACACTGTCCAAGGTCAAGCACTCTGTCATCATGCATCATTCTCACAACAACTTCGAAAAGAGGTATCGGCAACAGAACCAAGATGTAGTCATTTTTATGTACCCTTAGTCTAACTTTCTAACCCCATGTGTGTCGGCCTATCACCTAGTGGGCACTGAGGCGCTCACCCGAGACACATGCAAGCGTTGATCCCCTCCTTTATGTGAGCATTGTGAGAAGATCTTGCCATTCTTAAAGGATTAGTTGCAGAGAAGTAGATATTCATGTAAAATCACAACATGAGATACCATATCCCTATACCCATCCATGAAAATGAGAGAAACAACACAACATGGATTATGAACAACAAATCTGATTCATAGTATGAAGAAATGACACTAGGGTTTGCACCCCTAAACAAGATATATATATATATATATATATATATATATATATATATATATATTGATCAATAGTGCTAAATAATCGCATTACATTAAAAAGGCCATGCCATGCTGAATACAGTAATTGTTAGGGATCCAGCCCATATAATATATGTTAAAACAAAAATCTAACTCATATATCAGGAGTCCTAGCTATGCCCTCCCTGTTCATCCCTTACTGTAGACCCTAATGTTATGCAAATGCTTGTTACACCCTTTAAAACCCTGAGCACTAAGTGCTCTAACCCTTAGCATAATTGCAGTCTCATACTCTTGATGCATTCCCTCCTAATCCCGCACCTTCTGTCCTCATCAAGTTCTCTCTTTCTTGCTCCAGAGCATCTCTATATATAGGTTCAGAACCCACCACCATGTCTTTTCTCTTGAATAGATCACATGCCAAGTGTCAATGTGGTCCTCCAATGGTAAATGTTTATCCTGTTTAGAGCTCTCCAATTTCTAAAATGATGTCTTCCTAGGAATATTCCCTACATGGAATATCCTTTTCTTGACCATCAAGCCTCTAGGTTGTCACCTTATCCACTCGACATGCCTAGTCGGGTAACGTTTTTCCTCAAGTGCCTCCAAAACACTGAATATGGTTAAGTCCTTAGATGTTATGTATTGTCTCCCCGCACGCGATGTGGTCTCCCCTAAACCCTTCTTAAACCTCTTTTTCATGCGCGCTTCTCCCCACATGCCATTCTTCTTATTGCTCCTGTGCGCATGTGCCTTTTAGTACTTAGCCAATAATTCGAGGCCCAACACAACGTGGATTATGAAGAAACTATCTGATTCATAGTATGAAGAAATGACATTAAGGTTTACACCTTTGAATAAGATATCCATAATAGATATAGATATATATATATATATAGATATTGATCAATAGTGTTAAATAACCACATTACATTGAAAAGGCCATGTCAAGCTAAAGACAGTAATTTCCAGGGATCTAGCCCATACAATATATGTTAAAAAAAATATCTAACTCATATATCAAGAGTCCTAGATATGCTCTCCCAGTTCATCCCTCATTTCAGACCCTACTACTATGCAAGTTGTGCTAATATTATGCCCTTCTTCTTATTACTTGTATTGCTTACTCACTTCTTCCACCCCCTCGGCTGTCATGGCCTCTAACTCCTCCACGAAAGCCTCTTTCGCAACTTCCTCTATCTACATGCCCTTCATAATGATGGCCCTTATATTTGGAATGGTTTGCAATACTAGTCTAGTGCACACTACTCTCAATGGTGTCATGTATTTGGTCAATCAATCTACAGTCCTTGGTTTCATGAGTAATAGAGGTGTAAATTTTACAATAGCAAGACACATTCTTACAAATCACACGCTATAGTAGTGGACACCTACTTGCATCGTGATCTCTATGGAAAATTTCACAGTCCACCATCATTATGTGTACCAATCTTCGAGAACAACTATCCTTCATATGCCCTTCTACCTCACAATCTATACACCATAACCCATTGCAAGTCTCATGAGTCGAGTTCACAAATAAAATCTCTAGCTACTTTTTCATTGCATCAATTTGGGATTCTAGGAATGGACTAACTCCTGTATCAACACTTCATACTACCTCAGTGCACAAGGCAGCCTCCAAGGCCTCGCACAAATTTGTGAAAGTCCTCTGTGAAATTGCCCTCCTGAATGGTGTGATCAATCCTCTTACGAACCACTAAGCATGTTGCGAAGGATAAATGTCATAAGATAACTTAGATAGGAGAGTCTTGAAACATGTGTCATAATCTTGCACACTCTCCACCATTCCTTGTTGAATATCCTTCTACACGTTGATGTTTTTCTGTTAAAAATCAGGTATGTGGAACTCCACCAAAAAGGCATTACGTAGCGCATTGTAATCCACCACTCTCTGGTGAGGGTCATAATTCGTGTACCAGCTATGCATGTGTCCTTATAAGGTGGTTACAAACTGACTTGATTTATGCTTTGGGGTAGTGATCCCCTTCGCATGCCATAGTAACTCACACTTGTGTACATGTTCCACGGCATCCTCAACTCCCTTGTAATCAAGTAAGTGGAGTGACATCTCATAAAACACTTGTTGATGGTGTTGTGGACCTTCTCCGTAAGATCCAAGACCTTGATTCCCTCTAATGTTACATCCACCACCAAACCCACTAGATACACTAGTGCTAACGCCTCCAGATCCACCCAATCCTCCTCCTGTCATAGGCAAGGGGCCTAACGCAGTTGTGCCCTGCAAACCCACTATCGCACTAAATTGTGCGCTGACAGTATGTGATACCGAACCACTCCTAGATGTGTTTCCAGTGTTACTCCCAGACGTGATACTCAAACCTTATGATCCCACACCTTATCTAAATGTTGTGCCAAACAAAATACCCCCAAACAAAGGAAATGATTGTGCAGCCATAGATGTACCAAATGAAAAATTATACCTCCTAGGTGTCATTTGACTACAAATACTGATACCAATTGTATTATCAAAACTTATCTCAAGGACTGTAAAACTAAATTCTAGATTCTGGTTACCATGTGGATTGAGATGCGCACATACGGCATATGATGAGATCTCTCTAAAAGCTGAGGGGGTTTCTCTTTCACGCTTGCTAAGATGAGGTAGCTCAGACTGCTCAGGTTCCATGTCCTCCACGTGAACC
Organism: Taxus chinensis; assembly: GCA_019776745.2. Lineage (NCBI taxonomy): Eukaryota > Viridiplantae > Streptophyta > Pinopsida > Cupressales > Taxaceae > Taxus > Taxus chinensis. Next base: position 188,131,536 of record CM034155.1, on the reverse strand, counting down.
TCAAATCCTTCCCACAACATATGCCTCCATAAATCCATCAATATTGTAACTTTGAGTTGTCTTACCAACTCCCTCTCTCGAGCTTCATTATACTTGAGTTGCCTCTCCTCTCTCTCTATTTCTGCCGCAAGGTCCGCCATCCTTCTACCATGCTAGCTTCCACTCCCCGCACCTAGCAAGAATTTATCCAACCATGGGAAAGGATTCCAAACTCAAATTAATGACAAAGATCTTGATATCCATTAGAATACAAGAACAATCCTTTAGGCTCCCTCAAGAACTCAAACTCAGTAATCTCTGGGAAAGAATACGTAGAAATAACATATTCCAAGGTATAACTAGTCAGCACTCTACTCCACCAGTGATCAATAGTACGGTCCATGTCAGATCAGCATTATGCAACCATTGATATTCCTCCTGGGTCCATACACGAGGTCTATAGTACCAACTCGTCCTTAATGCATATGTTGATAGTCATTCATAAAACTCTATTGGAAAACAACAGAAGAATGTCTCATAGAGTTCATGATATAGGTTCTTCTCCACCCATTTTCACGCATCAAAATGAGATCCAGTACTGAACCTCTGAGAAAACTCATCCTTCATGTTTTTGAGCCATGCTTTGACACTATCCAAGGTCAAGTGCTTCATCATCACACATTTCTCTTACAATAGCTTCAAAAGAGGTCCAAGCAATGGAACCAAGATGTAATCATTATTTTACCCTCAATACTTCTTTCTAACCCCAAGCGCGTTGGCCTATCATCCAAAATACACTAGGCACTCACTCAAGGTGCACATGGGTGCCGAGCCCCTCATTTATGTGAGCTTCGCGAGAGAGTTCTGCCATTAATGGAGGATTGTGTTTAGAAATAGAAGTACATACATCTACTCAAAAAGGAAGAAGATATAACTAACAGATCCACACATTAATGCATCACAGAAGCTAAATAAACATTATAAGAAGTACAAGAAAGTAGATCTAAGTCATGATAAGCCAAATAACATGATGGTTTACACCCATAAACAGGATGTGCATAATAGATCTATGTATATTGGTTTAACAAAGTATCTAGCAGCCATACTACATTTAAACGGGTCATCTTAGACCATATACTTTAAATGACAAATATCCTAACTATACTTTTCCCCATTATATCCCTTGATACAAATCCCAACACCCATACATATGCTTAATGGTATCTCTTACAACCCTCTAGCACTAAGTACTCTAAACCCTATTACCATGAAATCTAAACCCTTAGCATTTTTGTAGCACTTCATTACTCTCCTTCTTTCTTTACATTCTCTATGCATTCTCTCCGCATCTCTGTGTGTGTGTTTTTGTTCTTATCCCAAGCACCTCTTTAAATGTGATCATCAACCACTTCCATGACTTCTCTTCTGAGCAGATCGCATGCCAAATGTTAATGTGGTCCTCCATTGGCAAATGCTTATCCTTTTTTCAAACCTTCCACTAACTTTAATGATGCTTCTAGGAATATTCCCCACGTGGAATATCCTTTTCTTGACCTCTAAGGCTCTAGGATGGAATATTATCCACTTATCACACCTATTTGGGTTCTCATGTTTTCCTCAAGTGACTCCATGATGCCAAATACGACTAATTCCTTTAAACCATTGTGTTGCCTCCTACGCGCACCTTGGTTTCACTTAAACCCTTCTTAAACCCCTTTTTCCTATGTGTTTTTCCCTGAGTTCCCTTCTATCTACTGATCTTGTGTGCACGCGCCTCTTGGTACTTAGCCAATATTTTAGGGTCCAACATAGTAATGTAAAATAGAGGGGATAAATAGTCATCTAAGGAGCTATTATATCTATTATGCTTAGTCAAAATTATGTAATATCAAATTTTAGTTTAATATAATTACTAAAGTTTGAATGGTGATTTATATGATTCAAAGAGTTGAGGATGATTCTAGGAGAAGGGGAAATGAAGGAACAAAGGAAAATGGATACATAATAGGTATTTGGGTCACAAGAATACTATGTGGTAGATGGGATGTCTATGGAAGAATAATTAATAGAGGACAAATATGCTAAAGGGATGACCACACTACTAAGAATAAAGATGATTCAATGGGTAATGAATTTGTGGCCCTTGAAGTTTGATACTCAAGAGAAATTTTTTGCTCTAATTAACCCTAAAATATAAAATAATAGAGATCAAATATTTAAAGGGATTTTGGAGGATTTATAATCTTGGGATAAAATATAGTATGGATTATGAAGTAGAAATGTATGAAGTGGAGGAATTAATCCCATTGTTTCATTATATAATAGGTCGGAATGAAAGGAGACAAAAAAATTTGGGTAACTTCTCCAAACTCACAAGCATAGGATGATTAATGGATTACTAAATAATATTTTGAATGGCTAGGGAGGTTAGAGGATGTACAAAAGATAATGAGAATTCACTCTTGTAATTCTGATCTAGAGGATGGGGAAATTCTAAAGGATGCTAGATCAAGGGGAAAAGATAAGGAGGACATATAATTGATGCTAATATTCAAGACCTACAAAACAAGAGTGAGGAATGGATGAGTACAAAATATTTGTAATGGTTACCAAATTTTGAAGAAATAAACCCTAGTGTGGGTAAGTAGTATTTATAAGTAATATAGAAAACAATATGATAAAGGGGGTCTAGGTTTTGTGGAAGATACACCCATTCTAAAAAGGGTGGTTCTGGAAAATGATTATCCTTTATTAAAGAAGGGTAGAGTTGATGAGGTTGGATTATTCGCTATAAAATAAATAAGGTACTTGATCAAAGATGACAATGATGTGGGTAAGAATGGATATGAATATCAACGGAAAAATCATACCATAATTAGATTTACTTATAGAGAAGCTCATGATTTAGAAATTGGTTACAAAAATAATGGCAAGTTTTAGATTTGAATAGCTTATGTTATCTTCGTAAGGGTTGTTTTATTATATCTTTTCATATTATGGTGCATATGGATTTGATTCTTAAACAAAGATTTGGAGTTTATGTTCTTGTAAAATTGGGGTTATGCCTTTGGCAGATGACCCAAGAAGGATAAATTGTGGACTAAAACAAAAAAAAATAGATAAGTTTGTATGATCTGCAACAAAAAATTTGGAGTATTTGGGATCCAAAATAAATTGGAGATACAGTGGTTGTTTTATAAACAATAGATCCAAAATCCTTTTAGAACACTTTGGGAAGGTTTGTCGGGATGCTGGTTTTTTTACAATACCAAACCATTGAATGCATTTGTTTCTTTACCTTTGAGAGATATGTATTTATAAAAGTAATTATTTATGAATATGGATATCATGGGAAATTGTATAGATGCTCTACAAAAAATCATTTTACAAATCAATGCAAGAATATTTATTTTAAAATGGTGATTTAGGTATGGAGAGTGAAGAATATACCTCTTTCTCATGAGGATGAGGGGCTAAATGAACATGAATTTGGGGGAAAATATCCTAATTTAGGAATAAACCTGGTGCAGTAGGGGGGTTGATTAGAGAATCAGTTAGAGAAGGATAGTGAGATGGTAGGAAAATAGATGGCAATGGAGACTATGTAAACTATGGAAGATGTGTCTCTTCAAGAAAAAAGAGGAAAAAAAGGTATTTTAGGACAATAAAAATGCACCAAAAAATAAGAGGAAATATCATATCTACAATATTTTTTGGGGAAAACTCTAGGAGAGATGGAATAACTAAATATATAACATAATTTAGGGTTATGGATTAGGGAAAATTTTAGGCCAAAAAGGTCAATTGTGAGATGATTTGCAAGGGGATTCCTACTTTTCAATCTCATAACAATAAATAGTTTATAGTCCCCTTTAAGAGAAAAGGTAGAAAAGAGGACTGTTAGTTATTAACCTTCACCTAGCACTCAAGAAAATTAGGAATATAATTTAGTACTTAGTTATGTTTCCCTTTGTGACGAAATATAATCAGGATGACATTGGTGAAATATCATGCTTATAACATATCCTTTTACTTATGAAGTTAATTATAATGAATTATGTAGTGAGTATATTAATTCATGATTTTTTTGAAATGGGGGGTGGATTTTTATATTTGACATGTGTTGAACTTGTTTTCATAAATGAGAATTGCATGAGTGGGTAACATATTTACTAGTCTACACTCTTTTTTTTTCTTCTTATTAAAGGTTATGCATGTAGGGATATTATTATGAGGTTAGAATTCAATTTCACATACAGAGTAATCTAAAATATTGGAGGATGTATTGAAATGGAGATTTTCATACAACCTTAAGCTAAAACCTCACTCTACATATCAAAGTTTGATGGGAAATTTAAAAGAAAAATTTTGGGAGAACATCTTATTTTGTGAGATTCAATGGGAAGTATGTGAGGTTTCAGAAGTGTTAATATAACTTGATCAACGGGTTTTTCTCTTTGGAAGCCCTACCTTTGACATTATTTTTATTCCTTTCATCCATATACAAACGTGATTTATAATAAGGGAATACAAAATGTTTACACCATTAGAGACACAACAAGGAATCTATGGAAAATCTGATTGAAAATAAGGGAATGTGAAGGAGGTCATGGAATAGAGAACAACATCAGGTATTTGATAAGGCCTAAGAAATCATAGAACATCATAAGTTAGTGATTTAGAGGTTATAAAAGCAAGTGGAGGAGGAAAGGGAGGGAAAGTGGATAGAGGTAAAATTGAAGAAAATGGAGATTAGGTGTTTGGAAACATCCCTTAACATGGTGGATAACTTAGTAAAATGTGTCATCATATTGTTTCACCAATAAGTTGAAGATTTATAGGAAAAAATAGATAGAATGTAAGTGGTTAAGAACGAATACCTATGAAGCGAAGGTGGAAGGTAGAATGCATACATTGTTTATGTTATCCAAGCTGATTATAGAGAACTCCTTTTTGTTTGGGAAGGACTGCCTATAAATACAAAACAAGACCACAAAAGAGAATTGAATAGCATATAACAGTGGAATTCTTAGTGTATGCTAGATCCAGGAAGTGTGATTCTTCCTAGATAGGATGTCAATCCAATGTTTAATTTAACATAAATAGGTAACTAAAATAAAAATGTCATATTATAATGCAATGATTTAGGTTTCTCAATAAAAAACAATATGCTAGATTTAATGTTAAATACAAAATGTATCACTAAGTCTAATGAAACCAAAGGTTTGTTTGGGCTGGGTAGGTTTTTCATAGGTCTGGTAAAGGTCTGGGACTGATTAGGTGAGATCTAGGTTGGTTTTGGTTAAATAAAAGGCTTGTTGGTTTGAGGGTGTAAAATAACACAGAGATCGGTATCGTTTGGGTGACCGATGCCGATATAGGGATGAAACCGATGGTGGTAGGGGTAATGGCTGATAAATTAATAAAAATGGCTTTTAGCCCCTTTATGATTATATAGAGAGTGAGGAAGGTGTGGTTATGATTGTAATATGGCTAAGAAGACTCAAGAATGCAGAGGAAGAGGTTAAGAAATGTGGAAAGACTTGAAATGGTTGGATAGGTGGATTGGTGGGAAGATGGAGATATTCAGGTAATAGCATAAATGGAAATATTGAAATAAGTAAAAGATCTACAGTAAAGTAAGCACTGATGATGAAAACCACGTTACTTATTTGTTGCTATGAAGATCTCGTGAACGAAGGTGGCTGGTGGTTGATAGGCAAGGTGATGGCTAGTTCAGTGCCACGGCAGTGCAACCTGTGTGTTCCTATGGATACTCCAACACTCTGGAAGAGAACCTATTGTTTTTATTGTACTTTGGTCATGTGTCATCGTCATTTGGATGTAGGAATGGACTTGAGACTCACGTTTGATTGCAATAGAATTCCCAAAACTAAATGACCAACCCTTGTAAAGAATTATAAAATTATATATAAAGGAACCGATGGTGGTTTAGGTGACCGACGTCGGCCAAGGATAAACCGGCATCAGTTAGGGTGAATTAGTCCAAGTTACCAAAAATATCCTGATCTTTATTATGTTTGACATGATCTTTATTGCTAATCTGGGTCTCAAGTGAGGGTTGGCGCTTAGATAAGTGGGAGTGTTGTTGGAGAAGGAATAAGACTTTAATGTTAGGGTTTGAAAGAGTCCCAATTGGTTAAGATATGTAAAGACTCGTTCTTAATTAATTAATAGGCTAGGAATAAGTCCATGGTGAGGTGTCTAGGTGATGTGGCGAGGTGAGGTGTAAATTAACTTAATTAAAGTATTTAAGTTAATTAATAATGTGAGGATGAATATTAATTCAATTGTAAGTAATTAAATTAATATGAATGCGGGGAAGGGGGTCATGGTTAGGTGAATATATTACGTTAATTAATTAAAGGGGACTAAGGGAAGTGTGACCCAAATTTGGTGTCTACACATATATTAATACGAGTATCCTAGAATACTATTTTGTTATGGGGCTATGGAAGTGGGCGGCGAGAGGAGGAACTCTATTTTTTGTATGTTGATTAGTTTTTTGCATTTTAAAAGCATAAAATTTTGTATCTCAACCATATGTTAGTTAATTGAAGAATGATATGAGGATGATATTATTTTTCTATAAATATTTTGTCTCATATTAAACATACTATAAAACATTTACCTATAGATTTTAATCAAAAAGAGAAAAGGACCCTATAACCCTATTATTTACTTATTAAAAATGATGATTTAGAATTGACAATACAATGAAAATAAATAGATATAAAAATTATAAACCATGTGCTTATAAAATATACGCAAATACTACTTTTGAGAGTTATATAAAATGAACTAGGTTTAAGGCTCTATCAAAGCATATACGTGTGTCCCACCAGGTGGCCAAAATTATCTTAAAATGTGTCTACTAAATAAATATTTAAAAATACTTCTAAAAACTTTTATTTTTTAAGTAAACTATGGAGGAATTGTGTCTTTAGATATTTAATCTCTAAAAAATACATGCTTGGTAATTTTATACATGTTAGGCCAAGTTATTTGGTGGAAAATATTTTTTTGGTAGAAAAAAAGGCAAAAAGTGGGGCATAATTATATACTTTAACATCACGTACCTTAGAAAGGTAGCACCATTTTGTAAGGCATTGAAGTGTGAAAGAGATATAAAACTATGAAAATGGTTTGTGTAGAGTGTCGTCAATGTGCCTATAAAATTTAGATAGTTTTAGATCAGTGTTAGAAAATATCTCCTATGACAAATAGAAACACCTAATGTTTTCACCCTTCTAAGGATGATTTTTTCATCTATTTGATTTGTGACTCAATTTTGGCATGTAGTGTGACAAGCTCTGTATATCTAGAATATATGATCATAATGTGGCTATCACACTTTTGTACCTATGAATGGATTATACTTTTTTGGAAAACCTTGTTCATTTCCTTGTGTTCTATAAAAAAGGATTATTCATATTTATCCAAATTGACTTCAATTATCTGCGTAGCACTACCTCAAAAGGGTCTCAGGCCTACATGGTTCTTCCTCAAAATGGATGTGTGCAAATGTTCATAAAAAATGATTTTTGGCACGATCCTAATAAAGACATTTAGCACTTGGAAATGATCTTTGACTTTAATTAGCACATATACATGTGATATAGGGAAAAAAATAAAGATGTATTTAGACTTGTAGATTTCTAGTGTTCTCCAAGTATTTGATATTTCAATGATAAGGGACAATATTTCTTCTTAGAGTGTGTTTGAGTATGTTCCTTTATATGATTCAAAGTGTCCAAATATCCCCTAATGAGTTAGGTTATATTTACTTTTATATATGACTCACGTGATTGATTTCCTACTCAATCAACCCTAAACTAATATATGTAACTTGTGCATTTTAAAATTTGAATGATGCAATTAAAAATAATAGAAACATTGGCCTCAAACATAAACATCTGTCAATTCCTTCCTCTTTCAATTTTTTTTGTCTACGCTTACCTTAGTACTTAATCAAAAATATGAGGTGAATAGATAGGAGTTTGTAAATGTGTTTTGTATAGGATGGATTGGTTCTAGAATTGTTAAGCTAAGTGACAAGTTTTGACCTAGTGGACTTAGAGCGTGAGAACTGAGTGATATGACTTTAGGATTAAATCAATTAATGAGTAAATTGAATAATACTAAAATAAATGACAAATGATTATTGTCAATTTTGTTTGGTCTAAATTTTTGGTAATACAACAACCTCCATTTTATTATAGTAATGATTTTTTTTATTAAAATAAATGTAAATACAAACCTCCTAGTAAGTATGGTGTACATGAGGTTGGGAAAGTTTTCCCACTATCCCTATGCTATTAATGTGAAACCCGTAAATCATATGTCAAAGTGTGTATAATTGCTCAATAAATATTATGATAAAATTTGGTAAATAAGGAAGAATTGAAATTTAAAAAATGAAATTATTACACCTAATTCTATCAGTTTTATTATAAGGGGTGTGAATGATAAATCTTAGCATTTGTTCCCATTAAATTTTCATTGTAACACTTGCACCTTTTATGATCTATTGTATCACTTGAACCTTATATGAGCCATTATAGCACTTGATCCTATTTTGAGTTAATGTAGTAAGTTTGATATTGATATAAACCAATGTAATACTTGAGCCTACTATGAGACTATGTATTACTTGAGCCTTTTTTGAGACGATGTAGCACTTTAGCCTACTATGAGCCATTTTCTACATGATTTTGATTTTATATGCCACAATGCAAAATGTGTAAAATCCTATAATATATTATGAATAACTATGTGGTTGTAATCATATGGTGTCAACTGAAGCACTGTAGTTATAATTTCATTATTTTTTTAGAAAAGACAATAATATGCCCCCTTTTGAGATGAGAGTGTTATAAAGGGTCACTAGGCTCAAAATAGAAATTTTTAGTTGTATAAATTACATAACCATAACATCAAGGGAGTAAACCATATATAGTATATCAACTAACATGGTAAAACTAGAAATGTGCATTAGATATGAGCATTTTTAAAAAGTAATAAATGTCATCACATTGTGTGGAGTATTATGAGAATCTCCAATAATTCAATAAATAACATAGTAGTGATTAGTATATTATTATGAAAATAAAAAATGAATCAATTCCTAATGGATCCATTATGACCTATGAAACGATATGACACAATATGACATGATAGACCCATCATAAACATTCAAAATTGACAAGACATGAAAAATTTACCCGTGTTAGTAGCTTCTAGTTTCTAGTTGTGTATAAAAATTAATTATGTGTCAAGTAATGTACTATGAAAATGATATAAATCTAAATATGTGTTTTTTTATTAATGGTAAATAGTTTTGAAGGGACTATACCCTATTTACATAGAGGGCCTAAAAGCCAGATACAACATTGATAGGTTCCACAAAAAATGGATCAACATCCATAATAGGCGTTAAAGCCAACCGTAACCAAAAGAGAGTTACTACAGAAAAGCATAACATAGTGTGCGCTGTAACAATGCAGCCAAAAAATAGCAAAAAGAACGATGAAAAGCATCATCTGCAACGAAGACCTCCTTTACTTCTTGGCAGCTCTGTTAATTCTTGATTTAATAGTTTACAGTGAGGTAAAGAGAGCCACCATTTTCATGTGTGTGGGGTCCTTAGCATCCAAATTTGCTATGGTTTGACTGCTCTCCTTGTCCATTCCCCACAGAGTGTCTGGGATCTCACTTAGCACAGAAATACTACGAACATGTTGTTCAAGGAAATCACTGATTGCATTAAAAATTGCCATGTTGTGATCATGGTGATCCTTTACTCTCCCCAGATGATTGTCCAATGAGTTTAGCTTTTTTTAGATGTCCTCAACTTGCTTATTGTTAAGATCAGTATCATCTTCCATCTTCCTTTTTCCTTTTTGCTTGGCCAAGTGCTACACTTCTTCTTTCAGTTTCATCATTTCATTTTCCAAGTCTTCCAACCTTTGGGAAGTAATGTTCCCCTCTTTTTGTAAGGCCTCTTCATGGCCTGCACTACTGATGTGCAATAGGTTTTGGACAACCTCCAACTCTCGATTGTTGTGAAGGACTCTGCCTGAAACAAAAGTGTCCAATTTGGGCCTCTTACGGTTCCTCATTTTAGGCTTGGTTGTGGTGGAAGGGATGGGGGTGGGGGTCATCGTGGAAGGGATGGGAGTGGAATAGTGTTGGGGGAAGATGGGAGATTAGGGTATTTAGAAACAAAAATCTTGTGCAGAAAAAAAATAAGGCCTTGATGCATGGGGACAGCATGAGTATGCTTCTGAAACTCCAAGATGCAGCGTTCGAGGGAGTTTAAAAGATAGTGAGGGAAGTATACAATTATTTCCATGATGAAATCCTTTATATTCCAGCTTGTAGGTGAAGAATGATTTAGATGATTAATGATGTTTAGTGAGCCTCCTTCCAAAATAATATTCTGAATGTTATGTGTCTGAGTAATTCTAAGCCCCCAAAGAGCAGCCAAGGCTTCACCATAATGGTTATTTTGTATCCCCATTTTACCAGCATAGGTAGCAATCGGACTGCCATTATGATCTTGAATCACTCCTCCCCCTGCAGTAATCCCATGATTTCCTTTAGAAGCCCCATCAAAGTTTAGCTTGTGCCAGTTGAGATCAGGAGGGTTCCAATGTATCAAAGACCTGTCAATGTTGGAATAGATGCTATTCTGAATATTATGAACTCTAATTTTCCAGTTGGACAAAATATGCTCTTCATTTTTAGGATAATTCTTGTTCTTGGGAGGTTTGAATCTTTCGATGTTCTCTTTGATAGCATTAGTAATCTTAACAAAGTTGAGCTTGCACTATTGTTTAATGTTTCTAAAAATGGCATCATTTCTATCTTTCCATATCCTCCAAATAATATGGGGTATTACCATTTTCCAGAGTCTTCTCACAACACAGTGTTTAAAGGGAGGATTCCATTGGGTCTAGAACTAGATGAAGTCCTTCAGCATAGCCCAGGAAACTTTGAAATTAGAAAAGGCCAAACTCCAGATTTTAGTGGCATGCTCACAATGGACTAACAGGTGTCTGATATCCTCAGATTCTTTTTTACAGAGATGGAATCTATTTGGCATTATGAAACCTTTTCTTATCAGGTTTTCATTGGTGAGAATTTTTCCCCTGAGAGCAAGCCAAAAGAAAAAATTAATTTTAGGTGTGAGCTCAACCATCCAAATCCTGCTCCAGTTGAACTCACTCTGAACAGTTTCAAAAAAAGAATTATATCTAGATTTAACAGAGTACTCTCCATCAATAGATTTGTTCCAGACCAATTCATCCTTAACATCCAACTGACTAAAGGGGATAAGGTCCAAATGCTCTTGCAAAGAGGACATCATGTGGTTCAGATCATCCTTGTCCATAGAGATTTTTTTTCCATTTCTTCTTATTGCCATCCTTTTCAATGTAATCCATGATTCTAGTACCATACTTTCGTTCAAGGTTGTCTTTGACTACTCCAAATCTGTCAACAAGACTACAGTTAGACTAGTTATCCCCCCAAAAATTTATATCTCTATCATTCCCCACTTTCCATTTACTTCCTTGTTTGATGAAATTCCTGATCTGAACTAAATTATTCCAAAAAATGGATCCATAAGGAAGATGTTCTTCCTGAAGAAAGGAAGTGGTTGCTTGTTGATTAATGTATTTGGCCTTAATTAGTTCAATCCAGGGTTGTTTCTTTGAGAGCATTCTCCAGCCCATTTTTACAATTAGAGCCTCATTCATTTTTTTGATGTCTTTTATACCCAGGCCCCCAATTTTTTTGGGAGTGCATACTTGGTCCCAATCTACCAAGTGATATTTGAATTTATCCTCCATTCCCTGCCATAGAAAGTGTTTCTGAATCCTCTCAATTTTTTCTCTAAAGACATAAGGGATATTCTAGAGTGACATGATATATATAGGGAGATTCTGAAGAGTGTTTTTTATGAGCAGACACTTACCAGCACTTGATAGAATGGCTCCTTTCCAACCAGCCATTTTCTTTTGAAATATTTCCAACAAGTCATTCCATACTTTGGTTGATACTTTTTTTTGTACCAAGGGGGAGCCCCAAATAAGTAGTGGGGAGTGAATTGATTTTACATCCCAAAATTTTAGCAATTCTAAGTTGTCATTCCCCAGGGGTGTTAAAAAACAAAATTAAGCTTTTATCAAAATTAATCTCTTGCCCAAAAGCAAATTCATATAATTTCATAATAGATTTTGTTGCCTTAGCTTCAAGGATTGAATCCATTAAAAGAAGGATTGTATCATCCACAAATTTCTGATGAGAAACTACTTGGTTAGAGGAAGTGGGCTTAGATCCTTTCAGAAGACCATCTGTGACTGCTTTATCAATTGTTCTACTAAGACTGTCTACCATAAGAATGAATAACATAGGGGATATGGGATCCCCTTGCCTTAGCCCTCTACTACTAGTAAAAAATCCCACCGTATCTCCATTTACCACCACTAAGAATCTGGCTGTAGTGATGCATGCCTTGATATTTTTTTTGAATTTATTTAAAAAACCATATTTTGTCAAAACCTTGTCCAAAAAGGCCCAGGAGACTTTATCGAAGGCTTTATTCATATCAAGTTTAAGGACCACCTTTACTTTTTTGTTATTATCCATAGAGTGAATAGTCTCATGGACCATAGTCACTCCATCCTGAATAATCCTGCCTTTAATGAAACCACTCTGTTGTTTTGATATTAAAACATTCATAATGAGCTAGAGTCTGGTAGTAATGATCCTGGTAAAAAATCTATAAATAACATTCACCAGACTTATGGGTCTAAAGTATTTGAAATCCTTGGTGTCCATTTTTTTGGAGCAAGCACAATGTGGGCGTTGTTCAGCTCTTTCAAAAGATCCCCAGTTCTATATAATTCATTCACCGCCCTGAGAAGATCATCTAAACATATTTCCCAAAACTTTTGAAAAAAGTTGACTGAAAAACCATCTAGGCCCAGTGCCTTATCCCCTTCAAGAGTAAACACAGCTTTTTGAAGTTATTCTAATGTGACAACTTTAGTGATGTCTTTAAATCTCTACTCTTCAATTTTGTCTTGGGGGATAGCCTCCAACATGAAAGAGACTACCTCATCATTAATGTTATTCTTCTCACTAAGCAATTTTTCGTAAAATTTGAGAGCTTCTTCTTTGATGCTCCTTGGGTCTTTTATAGTAGTGTCATTTCCTTTAGCAACTTCCATTATCCTATTGCAGGCTCTATGCTTTAGGGTGGTCATATGGAAGAATTTCATATTTCTATCTCCTTCTTTCAGCCAAATAGCCCTAGATTTGAGTCTCTATAGGGATTATTCTCTGCTACATACCGTATGTAGCTCTGAAAGAATATTCTTTTCCACTGATTGATCTTTAAGAGATCTCCCCTTTGAATTCATCTTGATTTCGAAATCTTGGAGCTTTTGTTTTAATTCCTTTTTTTTCAAGCACATTCCCAAAAACATTTTTGTTCTAGATTTTAACCTGTCTTTTGACATTTTTAAGTTTCTGAATAAGCCTAAACTGAGCAGTACCCTCACCATCCCAAATCCACCATTCCTTAATCATATCATGGATATCATCATGATCTATCCACATATTTTCAAATTTGAAGGAACTCCTGGTGGGCTTAGTCCAATTGAAGAGTTTTAAAGCAATCAGATTGTGGTCTGACCCAATTCTAGGTAGAGAAGTAAGATGGAAGTCCTAATTAAGAATCCAGCTAACAGAGAAAAGAGCTCTATCCAATCTGACTTGAATTAAGTCTTTCCCCAACCTTCTGTTAGTCCAAGTGAACTGATTTCCATGAATATCCACATCCATGAGATTAAGGTCAACAACAAAATCGGAAAATTCATCCATGCTTGTGGAAAAACTTAAGTTTCATCCTTGTTTTTCTCATGGGTTTAGGGGAGAAGTGAAGTCTCCCATAATAAGCCAGTTGGCAGTATTATGTTGACTTCTAAAAATCTTAAGATCAGTCCAAATTTTTCACCTCCTAATAACCGTATTAGGGGCATAAATATTAGAAAGGATCCATTCACAATTATTCTCAATAGCGTGAAAATTAATAGCAAGATGGTTATTGGTTTCAGTAAGAATCATACCAATATATTGTCTTTTATCCCAAAATGTAGCCAGGCCTCCTGAAGCACCCTGAGAATCCACCACAGCCACGTCGGAGTTTTCCCAGAAATTCTTTTTACTAATTTCAAGAACCTTAGCGTTCATCTTAGTTTCCTGCAGAATCAAAATGCTAGGTCTACTAGACTCTCATAACTCCTTGATTATTCTTTGTTTGGAGTTTCCATTCAGCCCTCTGATGTTCCATGAGATGATCTTCATTTAAAATCTATAGGTGTTGGGATTGCCTGATGGTTCAATTGCCATTGAGTGCCATCTGTAATGTCTTCCTCTGTTCTCTTGGATCTGAGAGCCTTTTTTTAGGGTCTTCCTCTTTTAGAGCTACATCCAAATTCTACTATTCTTCTAGTAGATGATCTAGTGGTTCAGGATGTTGAAGTTTCCTAGTTATCGATTTTCTTTTTTTTCATGATAGAGTGAATCTGGGATCTTTCCAAATCCTTTCATTCTCTTCTTTTTCTTATAAATGACCTTTGTAAAGCTAGTAGTTAGCTCCGAGTCTTCCTCATAGAGAATGTTTTCTCTGAGTGGCGTTACTTCCCCCTCCTCTTTCTCTCCATGTTTATTAACAAGTTGTAGATTTGTTGATTTGATGCTAGATAGGGGGTTCCCACTTTTAGGTGAAATTTTACTATTTTCCCACGGAGAAATTTTCTGTAATGATTCTTCTGGTTCCATGTTTTCTTTTTCCTCATCCAAAATTTCCTTAATGATGAATAGAGGATTCGGTTGATCTATCTCAGCTACTTTAGTTTCATTCTGAGTTTCCACAAACTGAGCTAGATCTTTAGCAAGAATATTTACTTTCATTTTTTCCTTTTGCTCATCAACCTCCAAAACCACCTTTACTGGGTTTTGCATATCTAAATCTTCTTTGGTGATTCTGGGTACACCTAGCGAAGCTACCGCTAGAAATAATCAATGCTTATAGAGTAAATAAGTGTAAGAAGAAATGTGCTATGATAAATATGTTCAAAAATAAATGATATAATTATAATATTCATCAATTATTTTTGCTAAAAGAAAGTATGTATGTAATTCATGTATTTTAAACAATGGGTGTAAAATGTGTGTCATAAGTAATTTTTGTCTAATATAAGTAATGCAAATAATAGGTGTCATAAGTAATATGTCATTAGATATGCATTCTAATCTATCGATGTATCAAGTAATGTGTCTGTGGGTGACAAGCGTCGAATTTGATTGAGTATAGAGCATACAAGTGGTGAGAAATTAACGAATATACAAACAATGACATGTAATAAAATAGAGCATAGAATATTCAAGTCCGTAGAGAAAATAAATCATAGAGAATACAAGGGTACAAAGAAAAAATATCATAGAGTATACAACACTACAAAGTAGACAATGCATGTAACCATCTAAGTTCCTACAATAAAAAATTGTAGATCATACAAGTGCATATAACAAACATATCATGGAGAAAATGAGATCGCAAAATAGATAAGGCATATAATTATTCAAGTTCCTATATTTAACAAGACCATATAGAATATAATTATATAGAGAAAATAAATCATAGAGCATACAATTTGTAGAGAAAAAATCATACAACATAAAAGTTCATAGAAAAAAAGATCATAGAGCATATAACCTACAATATTTTAGATCATACAACATAAAAGTGCCTGGAGAAAAAAATATCATACTACATACAAGATCATAGAACAATAAAAATAAAAACATACAAGTCCCTAGAGAAAACAATATTATAGAACATATAGCATACAATATCACAAATTATACAACATAAAAGTGCCTAGAGAAAAAAAGATAATACAACATATAAGATCCAAGATTAATTAGCATAAAATATTTTAGAGCATACAACATACAATCTCCTAGAACAAACAAGATTATACAAGGGTAGATTCACAAAGATGAGGGATAATGTTTTGGACACTTTAGTGATTTTTCATGTAAAGGGTGTACACCCTTGTAAAAAGGGTGTATGCCCTTTGTAAAATATTGGCCAAACCTATTTTTAATAAGTTTGGTATATAAAAACAAAAAGCATGTATGCCCTATATAATACAAAGGGTGCACACCCTTTTCATTACAAAGGGTGTGCCTTTGTAAATGATTAAAAATAGTTAAAATTTACTTTTACAAAGGGTGTGTGTCGTATGTAATGTAAAGGACGCATTCCCTTTGCATTACAAAGGGCATATGACCTTTGTAAATAAATAAATAATAATAAAATTTTACTTTTAAAAAGGGTTTACGTCCTTTGCAAAGTTCAAGCACCCTTTAAAAAGAGTGTATACCATTTTCTGTTAATAAAAATACTTTTCCCCCTCCCAAATAGCCTTAGGTTCTGGGTTGGGGATTTGAACTTGAGATTTGGGCCTACACTATACCATCCAACATGGATTTTGGATAGTTTAGAAGATTTATTCACCTTTGTAGGCACAAAATATTCACTAGTTTTATGTATAAAATTACTATATCAATTGTAAAAATAAGAAATATATATATAAACAATGTTCAACATTTTTAGAATCCTTGTATGTAATTTCATTTAAAAATTCATTCATTTTCTCCAAAAATTGTGTTCATACAAGTACTTTTATTATGTTGTTTGAAAAACTTACAATGCCACTATTATAAATTCGTGAATTGTTCATACTTATCTCATCCAGGTATTGCAAAAAAATTACATATTTAGAAACTAGATTCAAAATGCCTCATTTTAACATCTTAAATTATTTCTAATTTTACATATTACTATTTTTCAAAAGAAGAAAAAATATACCCATTAATTCCCCATTTTTCCCCCAATATCTTGTATCTACCCACAAAATATAATATCATTGATAAATTACCATTTAACATCGTAGCGCAATTAGCATACAAGATCATAGACGATAAAACATAGAAGTGTCTAAATAAAATAAGATCACATAACATACAAGATCATAAAGTAAGTAGCATATAATACCGTATAGAATACAAATCATACTAAAGCAAACATGTATATAGGTAAGAAATGAGTGGTATAAGAAACAATGTCAGATAGCCAAAAAAGGAGCCCAAGGTCAAGAATAGTAAACTACTATAGTAGTGTATAAAGAAGAAAATACTAGAATTTAATAATAGTTGCAAGTAATCAAGTAGCGTGGTCAAATGAATATCTATAGAAAAATATTGTGATCATCATATAAAGGACAGTATAGCACTTATCAAAAGAAATAAAATGGTATAAGATAGGCAATAGTATCTCTACTGTAATAATGGACTAGCATATGAGGATATTAATGCTATTAGATCAATCGATAACATGCCCCTGGTGTAAGTATGCCCTCAATATGGTGAGTATACCTGAGGATAGAAGATTGTAAAAAGCTACGAAATGTAAAATATATGGTTTAATTTAGGAATATATATATATATATAATTCCCCCCAGTATAGACATGCCCTTATTATGACAACCTTCTCCAAGGTATTAGGTTATAAAATACATTAAAAAAATTATTTCCATGAGTTAAGGAATTTATGACTGCTCAATTTGTAATATAGATCTCAAGTATGATAGGATAATATAGGTGTAAAGTGTTGAATCTAGATAATCATAAGGTTTATATCTAGGTGATAAAAAAACAAGTAACATATGTTCCCTTGTGATTTGAGGTTTTGTAGGCATCTTTAATAAACTCAAACCGTGTTCTATCTTCTACAATATTATAACTATATGAAGGTTCCAAAATTCTCTAAGCATGGTATTCACCATATTCACAATGTTCACATGTTTGTATTTCCTTTTTTTTCTAGAATGGGGAAATCTCTCATGTTGTGTTACACAGACACTCTATGATATGAGTGGTGTATCTCAAACTATGGATTATGAGGACAATTTCTCATAATTTTTCCTACTTCCCTACAAATATAGGACACCATGGGTTGGTGAGGCTTCCTTGACCCATATCTACATGTTTAGAACCACCTTATGGGTTTGGGTTATACCCATCCTCCCTTGATAGAATACCACAACCTTATTTTCAATTATCCTAACCCTATTACTGCTTCAAAAGGTAAGGAAATGCCCAATTTGATTCATGTTTCAAGGATGGGGTATCTCATCCCATTTGGAAATGAGGAAAATAATGAGCCCATAATATTTGATGTTGGGGTGGAGTAGGATCCCATCCTCTTTTATGTGTCATCTCCATATCATATGTAGGTGGTACTTGGGGTTGTTATCAAGCTTGAGTTTGAACTATCAACATAATGTAGGAAACATCCACCTTTAAATATTGCAAAGATCTATAATTACTATTGTCACGTATGGTGGATAGGTATAATATACATGACAAACATTATAACCTATGCACATAGTGTTAAAGGAGATGAAATTTTATTGTAGGATATCCATGTATCCTACAAGTCTTATAATATTTATTTCTCCCATTAATTGGTGTTAAAGGTTTATACCCAGTATTCTTGGGACATTCTATCAATGGTTACCTTCCCCTTTATAATCAACACACCATATAGAGATTATAGTATATTTTGTCATAAATTTCATCTATCATTCTTAAAACTTCATCTAACTATTCATCTGACTTGGCATTCATATATGTTCTCTCTCATGCTCTTCGTGTTTTCCACCCCAATGTCATTGCAGTGGATTTTGATTTAATTTTTTACTTGGTCTAAGTTATCACAAAGTGAATCTTACTACAAAAATCTATCCATTAACTAAGTTATTATATTATCATCATTAAACTTGAAATACATCTTGTTTACAAATATAATAATATCTAGTTGTACTTCAAGATAGACTCTTTTGGATTTTTTTTATCCCATTTAAGTAATGTATTGTTTAACTTACACATTTGTTCCTTTATAACTCTAAATTCAGAGCATGTTTAACCCCTTTCATTCCAAGTAGGTGAGATCATACATAGATATTGTTTCTATTTCATGATTGTTATAGTTGTTATAAGCTTGCATTGTTTAAATGCATCGTTTTTATTTCCTTGACTTATTATCTTATATTCC